>ML789376.1:267430-322275 GCA_009831015.1 Picea engelmannii | reverse complement strand
ACCATACACATTAAAATATATATGATGGACAAATATAACTAGCAATGTTCACTTATGAATCTTTGTTTATGAAATCAAAAGGTGAGATGACAGTCACCAACAATTTAGATAAACTCAAACAGAGAACAGAGTTCACTCATAAGTACAGAAAGCATAGAGAAGATGAAAATCTGACAACAACAATGAAAGAAGCTTGTGAAACTAAATATATTTCAAAAAGGTCTTGTTACAATAATAGCAGCATAGTGTAGTATCCAAAGTTGAATCCCTATTACTTTGAAAGCATAGGCTTTATATCCTTTACATCATAATCTAAGATCCTATCAAAGAGGATCTGAAATACTAAGAATAGTATTAATCAAAACAGTTTACAAGAAAATAGGATCAAATCCTATCTTAAGGTGTCAAACCCTTATCATAATCTGGTCTTCAGCATCTTCGGCAGTCTTCAAGGAGATGATAAGGTAATTCAGAATCCTTCATTGATAGCTGGGCAAACCTTTAACTAAAATTGGATAACCTTTGACCCTATTATCCTTTGTATAAGATTCAAAACTTTGAAGAAGAGGGTAATATTTATCCATTTTAATCCTATCATTCATTTGGAACCTTCCTCAAATGATTTTGTAGTGGAAATATTCGATCTAAGCAAAAAGACTATCATTCTTCCTGTGTATGCGCTTTCGTCGGCTCCTTTGTCCTAAAAAATGCAAGTTAGTTGTCGAAAGCCCTGATTTTCGGCAGCTAACTGTGTGTTATTATGTCGATTATGCTGTCGAAAATCCTGGGTTCACCAAAAAGGTAATCACTTCAAAAATAAGTCTTCTCCTTGATTGTCTTAATTAATCTCCCTGCAGATTTACAACGACATGTGCTAGAACTTGCAAATCTGGATGTGTACCAATTCTTGCTTTCAACTTTTTGATTTTTCTCTTCAAACGCTTGGCTAACCACCATAAGTTGTTATAATCTTTTGTGATATTTTTCTTCTTCTTATTTTCCTTTATACTTTCAAGTGCCAGTTTTTCAAAAGTTGCATTGGTTTCTGCAAAATTCTCTGATAGAGTCTTATATCTAGCCTCTATCACCCTTTCTAGCACTTCCTGCTATGCTATTATCCCTTTCAGCTCCTTAATCTTTTGTGATTTATTTGATTTTTTGTTGCTTGAGGTTTCACCGTCATCATAACCTGTGAACATCTCTTTTTCTGGTGCTTGCTCCATAGACAAATCTATGTTCTGCTCAGCAGGGACTTCTCCTTTATTTGGCTCAGAATCAGAGTCTGAGTAAGGTAGGTCTAGCACATTGGTTTTCTTGGTCTACTGAGTTGAAACTTGCTCTATAGTTTCCTTGAAAATCAACTTCTTTTTTTCCTTCTTGACTCTTGAGCTGGATGTTGGTTCTTCTGGGAGATCAAGGTTGATGGCTCTCCTCCTCTTCAGACTGCTCTGAGGAGTTGGTGACATTTTGCCTGATCTCTTTTTGCCTTTGTTAGGTTGAGTTTCTAACTAAAAACCTCCCCAAAACAGAAAGTGTTCCCATGTTCTTTCTCTCTTCCTTAATTCTTCTACAATGATGATCTTTATCAGACCAAAATGACAAAGGGCATTCTGAATGTTGTCTAGCTCAACCTGAACTCTGTTGCACATCTTAGTAAGACTTTTGTGGAAATAAAATGGCAGATTAAATGGTGTCTTACCTATAAAATGCTCCATTAACTTGAAATGATACAGCATGGCCCTGTGATACCTTCCTTATGTAGTTATGTATAATTGTATGGATTTGAGAAGAACCTGCCACTTCTCCTCTAGATAAAAAGTGGGAATCTCCCTGTTCTAGGTGATGTCTTGGAATTCAGGCTTTAATAGGGTCTGAAATCTAGATTCTTGGTGACTGTGGTCTTGAACCATTTTTTCCCTGTCCTTGGCATGCCTGTAGTAGCAGTTATGGCTGCTTCATCAACTTGTATCTCCAAAGGACCAATTGTGGCCTTGCTTCCATCATAGGATTTTGCAAACGTTTCTGTGATACCCTGGTGGTATCCTTCCTATAACTTTTCCACATAATTAAGACAACCTGTGTCTGATGAATATTGACAAATCTCTGGATGAGACTGTAGAAACTGTATGCTATCCAATTCTTTCATGAGGAGTGAACCACCTTATTTCTTACCCATCTGCACAGCACACATTAATTCTATAGAAATCAAAATACAGAAAAATTAACAGTGGAAAGGAAATGTTGGCGATGAGGGATGAACTCTGTATGTTCAAATGATGGTAAGAAACATCATTTATAGAAATTCAAAATTTGTGGGTTTGAATTGGAATGATGACCGTAAGGCTGATGTAGACAAGATTCGGGAATGAGTGAAATGATGGCTGAATAGTTTTCTGAAATGATGAGACGTCGAAACCCTCACACGATCTGCATAATCATTTATATAAACAATGGCAGAGAATGTGACATAATACCAAAAAATTGCTTAAGAGGTCATTATGTGTTGATGACATGTGTCCTTCGATCCACATTTAGGCTCGCTTGATGTGCTATCTAAAACTTTGTTCTGTACTTTCGTCAGCTCCCCTGACTTTTGGAATATAGTTTTGCTGCTGAAAGCTTGATTTTTCAACAGCTTATCCTCGGTTTTAAAACAACATTTGTTGTCGAAAAGATCTTCTTTGATTTTTTTGAAAACAATAAATGTCAAATCGACTTATTTGGGATTTTACAATTTATTCTCTATGCTTGGAGATCATAGACCACAAAAATTATAAAAAAGACACTTGGTTATGACTATGCTATCACCTAGAAATGAAAGTGGATGACAAGTTTATTTTAGGAGATAGCATCTGGCTCCTATTGGGGATGAAATCCTCCCTGTGAGGTTTCAAGAACCTTATTGACTCAGTAGCCTTTCCTATCACATAAGACTCAAAACTGACCTGGGTTAGTAGCCTTCCTATCACCTAAGACTCAAAACTGACCTGGATCAGTAGTCCATTGGGCATGGAGTTATTTTGACACACGGACTGAAAAAGAAAAACTAAAAATAAATATTTACAATAGAGTAAGGCTTGAAAAATCCTTATGAAAAATAGAGTTTGAGAAAACACCCATTGAATGGGCCACCTGTGAGCTCATCACCTTCCAAATTTTTGAGAACAGAAGTGTTGTTCTGATGCACTGATGATATAATAAATGGACCTGTCCAAAGAGCATCAAACTTGCCATGTTTACCCTTTTCCTGCCTTGTTGCATCCCATTTCAAAACTAGATCCCCTGTTTCAAAAATATTTGCCTTCACCTTTCTATCAAAAGTGTCCTTCATCCTCCTCTGATGCAATTCAGTCTTTTCAACCAACTGTTCTCTAACATGTTGTAATTCAACCAAATGAAAAATCCTCCTAGTAAGATCATTTGGCTCGAAATCAGCCTCCTGAAGAAATTTGGCTACTGGTAATGCAAGATGGATTGGAAAAACAGCTTCTGTACCATAAACTAGCTTGAATGGAGATGTATCAATAGATTTCTTATTTGTTATTCTATCAGCCCATAAAGCGAACTTTAACTTAGAGTCCCAGCTCCTTTGATTTTGATCTAGTAATTTTTTAACAATTCTTATCAGACTCTTATTTGAAGATTCAGCAAGGCCATTGCCTTGTGGATAATAGGCTGTAGAATGAACTAGTTGGATTCCCATGTCCTCACACAACTTTACCAAAGCTTTATAATTGAATGTTTTTGCATTGTCTGTAACAAGTCTTTTAGGACAACCAAACCTAGCAAAAATATGATCATATAGAAAGTTAATGATTACTGTATAATTGGTGTTCCTGGTGGGAATGGATTCAATCCATTTCATGAAGTAATCAGTAGCAACAAGAATCCAACTGTGTTGATTGCTAGAAGGTGGATGTATTTCTCCAATGAAATCCAACCCCCATTGTTGGAAAGGACCTGTAACCATAACAGGTTTAAGGGGCAGAGATTTCAATTGTTTCTTACCTGAAAACCTTTGGCATTTATCACATGACTTGACAAACGCACATACATCGGAGAATAAACAAGGCCAATAGTAGCCAGCTCTCAAAATTTTATGAGCAGTGGTTTTCCAATAATGGTGTCCTCCACAATCACTGCTATGAAATTATGTCATTGTTTGAACTGATTCTTCCTTGTTAATGCATCTCAAGAGTACCCCTGATGGATCTTTCCAGAACAACATCTTGTCACTTATGCAGAATTTGATGGCATTAAGCTTCAAAGCTCTCACTTGTGTCTTGCTCATATCTAGTGGAGCTGTCAAGTTCTGCAAAAAATAAACTATATGACTGTACCATTCACAATATGCCAAGTGAGAGGATACCTGCAAATTATAGTTGAGTTTGTCTGCTGAAATTTGATGTTGATCACTTTCTGCATTTACCCCAACAAAAATGATCTCTAACATTCTACAATTGTCTTCTGCAAGAAGTTTGGCAAGTCCTTGGCCTCTGATAAGTTTTATTGGCTTGATCTCTATATCGAATTCAATCATTTTAGCTATCCACTTACTCCTCTTACCATCAATGTCAGGCTGAACAAGGACATCTTTCACAGAACTTGAGGGTACATAAGCTATTACCTTGGCCTGTAGTATATAGATCCTAAATGCTTTGAGTGACTTGATAAGTGCATAGGCCTGTTTTTCAATTGGGTCATACTTAATTTTAGCATCCCTCAAAACTTTTCTATAAAATGCTATTGGCTGCTCGTGCCCATCTTCATTCTTCTGTAACAACACTGTTGTAATTGTATCATTAGAGGAAAATGAGAAAATATAAAAATCTTTATCAAAGTTAGGGCTTATTAGGACAGGAGTTGTCATGATAGATTTTTTGATAGATTCAAAAGAATTTTTGGCTTCTTCTGTCCACTTTACTTCAGAATCTTTTCTCAACATGCATGTGATATATTTGGTAAGCTCTGCGAAATTTGCAATGAATCTCCTGATGAAATTTATGGTTCCAAGGAAAGATTGGATATCTTTCTTGGATCTTGGGAGAGACAATTTCTAAATTGCCTCTACTCTTGCTGGATCGATCTTCACTCCATCTACAGAAACAACATGCCCAAGCAATTTTCCTTCTCTGAGTGAAAAATGGGATTTCTTGGGATTTAAAGAAATACCATATTTTCTACATTTAAAGAAAGTCTTTCTTAGATGCTACAAGTGATCTTCATGGTTGTATGAAAAAACTGTGATATCATCAAGATAAATCAAGACAAATCTGTCTTCTTTTTCCCCAATGAATGCAATATCCATTGCCCTCTGGAATGTTGCTCCTGCATTCATCATTTCAAATGTTATTTTTTTGTACATAAATGTACCCCATGGTGTAGTAAATATTGTTTTTTCCATATCATCTGGATGGAATTCAATTTGGTTATACCCTGAGAAGCCATCAATGAAGGACATGACACTAGCTCTCGAAACTTTTTGCAGAATATGTTCCATCTTAGGCAATGGGTAATTATCTTTTTTAGATTATTTGTTTAGATTCATGATGTCTACACAGAGTCTAATCTCTCCATTTTTCTTTCTAACGGGAACAAGGTTGGGAATCCATTCAGAGTATCTAAGAGGGATGATGATCTTGGCATCCAACATTTTTTTTATTTCCTTCTCCATAATAGGAAACAACATTAGACTGAATGATCCGAGTTTCTGTCTGAAAGGTTTTGTGTCTTTGTTCAAAGGAATTTTATGTTGAATGATCTTTGTATTCTATGTCTTCAAATCACTATACTGCCATGAAAATATATAAAAAAAATCCTTTAACAAACTACCATATTCAGATTTATGTTTATCAGTCAAATGAGAAGCTAGATTAACATACTTAGGGATTTTTTCATTTGCCACATTAAACTGAAACACCTCAGAATCTTCCTCTTTATTTTCTAGTTTAATGGCAACGTCATTATGATCAAAAAGTCTCTCTAAAGGGACCAAACCTTTGGGAATACGGTTGGTAGAGAGATGCACAATTTCATGGGCTCCAATTTTATTTCTGAACTTAGGCCTTTGAGCTCCTTGATCATGCTCATTGTCTTGATCAATTTGTAAATCTGAAAACTCCTTCATCACACCTAGAAATATGCTTAGCTCTGCATCATCTTCGAATACTTTCCATAATTTAACATTATCAGGTAAGGAAGGCCTATAGTTTACCTGAATTTCATAATTCAACTTTGGGGGCAAAGGAGGTATGAAAGTACTAGCTGAAACAGCCAATGAATCAACCAATTGATTCATGGCCCTAAGAATTAATGAGATCTTGATGTCAGTGAATGCAGCGATCACATTTAGCACCTCATCTCTATAAGCTTTCAGCCTCACATGCTTGGCTTGGAAAGACTTATTTACCTGTTGAATGATTAAATCATCATCTCCATATACTTGCAGCCTCTTGATCTTCATTTCTTTTGCAGCATTCAAACCTAAGAGCAAAGCCTTGTATTCCGCAATGTTATTTGTGACTTGGAAATCAAGTTTGAAAGACAAATGCGTAGTTTATTTAGATGGTGAAATCAATACAACCCCTGCTCCAGCAATCTCTTTAGTACATGCCCCATCTAAAAACATACTCCATAGATCATCTTTTCCTACCTCTGTGGGCTGAACACTAGGTTGTTTAAGCAACAATGAATCTGGCAGTGAATCATCAAACTGTAAGATACAAGATCCCATACCTGTGTCAACTGAGTAAATAGGATGGTTGGCTGGATTTTGTTCGTCATTGATAATGTAGGCAAGCTGTGACTCTCTGTATAGTCTCTTGTTTCCTCCTCCAAAAACAAGGATAGTAGCACATGAAAGGTCCATTTGAAGAATTCCTCCTAACCTCTTCATCCATGATCTTGATAACAAACATCCAAATTTGGGTGGTATGTCTGCTACAACGATATCCATGAGCATAGTTTTCATAGGTGCTTGAGTTAAATTCACTGCCAAGTCTTTGATCATCCCTAGACATTTAACTTTTCTAGAGTCAAATGAGAAAAGATCATGATAAGTTTTAGTAATGTCGAATCCAAGATCATCCATAACTGCCTTTGGAATTACATTGTGAGAGGCTCCAGAGTCTAGCAGGCAGTTATGCAATGTTTTCTCATGAATGTTCAGAGAGATATAAAAAGGTGGATATCTTTCATTTCTATCCTCTATCATTTGACCTAAGACAATGGTGGGCTTGTCATCATATATATTGAGAATATCAGCAGAGGGAGATATGGATTTGGGATCAATAGTCTTGAGGATATCATTCTTGAACGATTCATTCTTCATTAACTCAACCAAAGGGATGGGGAGTTTGATCTTTTGTATTTCAGCTTCAAAATTGAAAGAATAAGAAGTTTTATCAGAACGTTTTACCTCAATTGAAGGGGCTTTTAAAGAAATCTATTCTTTTTTAATTTGTTGCTTGGCAGGGACAACAGTCTTCTTGGGAGGAGGAGCTGGTGCACTTTCCTTTGAAGGGGTTTTCAAAATAATGGGTTGGTCATCAAGAACCTGATCTTTTTGAGTTGGTTGCTTGGCAGGGGCAGTTATTTTCTTGGAAGGATGAGCTAGTGTACTCTGCTTGGCAGTATTAGACTTAGATCTTAGATTGTATTTGTTCCCATCATCAGTTTGAAAAACACCATTATCAATAGCAATTTCATTTATCTGTTCAGTCATTAATGCCTCTTCATAATCATGCTCTGTCAAATAAGATTTCCCTGCATCATCTCCAACATAGTGAATATTATCTTCTTCTTCTTCTTGGAACTCATCTTCATCTTTATCCATCACAGTATTTTGGAGAGGGGCTCTTATCTTCTGAGCTTCTGTGGGATTTCTCTCTCTTCTCAAAATCTATGTTTGTTGGTTATTCCTCCTGAAAGTATTATGATTCTGATTTGGATTTCTGTGAGGGTATTCATAAGAACCTTTTCCCTTGGCAGGTTGCTTGTTTTCAACTTTTAACTTGGACTTGTATCTCCAAAGGATCAATTGTGGCCTTGCTTCCATCATAGGATTTTGCAAACGTTTCTGTGATACCTTGGTGGTATCCTTCCTGTAACTTTTCCACATAATTAAGACAGCCTGCGTCTGATAAATATTGACAAATATCTGGATGAGACTGTAGAAACTGTATGCTATCCAATTATTTCCTGAGGAGTGAACCACCTCATTTCTTACCCATCTGCACAGCACACGTTAATTTTGTAGAAATCAAAATACAGAAAAATTACCAATGGAAAGGAAATGGTGGCGATGAGGGATGAACTCTGTATGTTCAAACGATGGTAAGAAGCATCATTTATAGAAATTCAAAATTCATGGGTTTGAATTTGAATGATGACCGTAAGGCTGTTGTAGACAAGATTTGGGAATGAGTGAAATGATGGTTGAACAGTTTTCTGAAATGATGAGACATCGAAACCCTCACACGATCTGCATAATCATTTATATAAATGGTGGAAGAGAACATGACATAATGCCAAAAATTCACTTAAGCGGTCATTATGTGCTGATGACATGTGTCCTTCAATCCGCATTCAGGCTTGCTTGATGTGTTGTCTAAAACTTTGTTCTGTACTTTCGTCAGCTCCCCTGTCTTTTGGAATATAGTTTTGTTGTCGAAATCTTGAATTTTTGACAGCTTATCCTCGGTTTTAAAACAACCTTTGTTGTCGAAAATATCTTCTTTGATTTTTTTGAAAACAATAAATGTCAAATCGACTTATTTGGGACTTTACAATTTATTCTCTATGCTTGGAGATTATAGACCACAAAAATTATAAAAGAAGACACTTGGTTATGACTATGCTATCACCTAGAAATGAAAGTGGATGACAAGTTTATTTTAGGAGATAACAGATCCAACCTCTTTGGTGATACATATAATTGTCTCATTATTAATAACCATAACAAATTATAATAAAGAATAATAAAATAAACCACCTTAAATCCATCTTACTCTATTTGTTATAAGGATTGAGAGCTTTAGTTTCTTTTTATTCCTCTTATATTTGATAGATCCAAATTAAGATAAATCTAAGTTGATGTGCCTACTATCGCAATGTGCTTTTAAATATAACATGGTATCCCTTTGGACATATATAATTGTCTTGATAATAATATCATAATAATAATAAAATAATATTAATATTAAAATAAACTAACTTAAATATGGCTTGCTTGAGATGTGATGGGCTCCTGATTTGCCATCTTTTATAACCATTTCCCTCATCCCTACATCTCTTTCTGTCACCACTTACCTTCATTTTTGGTATATCCTTACCCTTGTTGGCATATTACTACAAGGTTACTCGTTTTCATCATAATGTGTAATTTTATTGAATTATATTGGTGTTTTAGGGGAATTGGTATGTTTCATATCTGTACCATCCCACTCTTGCGCGCACCCGATGTGACTTATTTTTGTGGACACTTGTGTGAAAATGGTCTGGTTCACTATATGATTGACTGATTCAATTATGCAACATGTTGATGTTGTGGATTTGATGAAATTTATATCGGCGGGTGCTATTGACTGGTTTTCCTAAGCGTGCAGGACTCTGGACGTTTGAGGATGTTGATGGCATCAATGGACCTCCTTGGCCTCTGGATCGAGTCAGGGAGCGGACGGTTATGGTTTGAATGATTTGATATTATATATGTGGCATATGACTAGATATTATGATGTTGATTGTTATCGCTGACACGTTTCGTTGATGGATGCATGACTGACAATAGCTTTCCAACCAGACTCACATTTGGAGTAAAGGGATCACACACGAATACCAGAGACATTGAGGGAGAGGTGTGGAAACAGCCATGCCGCAGCCTACTAGCACTCTCGGCATGGCTTGAACTGTAGGTTAATGATTACCTAGTTCGATATATCCACGATGTCGTGAAGGCGGACTGTGACAGTAGCTCACGATGATTCGAAGGGGTGCGCAATAAGGTAGGGTCCTTATTCCTTAGAGGCCCTTAGTCTCCCACAAGGTCACCTGACAGATTATTGACTCCAGGGGTTCACGTCTAACAAAATCAGTCAAGAGGCGAGTGGCACCCTTGGAAAATGTAGTGTGTCTTGAAGGGCATGTCGTGCAAATAAAATCGAAATGCAGGTGAGTGGCACCCTTGGAGCATGTAGTGCGTCCTGAAGGGCACATCGCAATTTTAACTATGGTAATTTAATAAACCTAATACCTAGAAAACTATGCCTCCTTAGGACCTGGTCAACCTTAAAAATGAATGATGGTATGAGTAAAGTTAATAACAAATTTTTCCCTTAAAAATTGTCGCCAAGCCTAGTGAATTTAAAACCTAGGTCTAAGTAGAACACGTGATCAAAAAAAAAAAACTAAATGGACATGTAACAACAGGGGGTAAAGAAAATGAAAACATTAATACTTAAAGTAAAATTTTAAGGAAGGATTAATTATTAAAAGGGTAAATTGTTGCTTATGTCTAAACCTACTAATTTTGAACTTAGATAAAAAAGGGGAACTTAGTGAAAAATGGAAACTTAAAGAAAAAGGGGAATGCCTAACATAGTATGGAATCTAGTCTTTGGAACCTTCTAATTATGAACTCAACTAGGTTTTAAGAAAAGCGTCAGTCATTTAAGAAATGTAAGGGAATAAAGGGACACCAAGGAGCGTTTTTAGGAACGCTTTTAGGTGGGTGAGGGAAATAGGAAAATTTAATTAATTAATAAATTGATTTTTTGGTGCAACTAAGAGATCATGTGACATGTGTACGGGGGAGATTTATCCTAATTAAATTTAATAAAAAGAATCCAAAGAGGGTTTGGGAAACTAATCACTAAGAAAACTTTATAAAAAGGATGGCGGAGGAGGAATATGGATAACGACTGGTAGGCGTAAAGTTACGATGCCGATATTTTTCTTGACTGAATATTTCTTGTGGGAGTTGGGATGCTCAACTTGATAGGGAGTGGTAGCTCGACCTTGCGAGGTGAGTTGAGCACTAGATCTTTCTCTAGTTTTTTGTGTGTGTGGCCTCTTTGCGGCTCGGGGGGCTCAGGGGGAAGAAGAGTACCCCTAGCGTTGGTTGGGAGGTATCGGTGAGGTCTCAGCGGTTGGCAAGCAGGAGCTGGTCGGAGCGCAAGCGCGGGATAACCACTTCATATTATGCACTTTCGAATACGGTGCACGTGTTAGATTGCATTGAATTTGGTTTAAAATATGTGAAATTTGCGTTGATAAAATTGTAATGGTTTCCTGAATATGGATTGGATGCACTAGTTGTTGATATGTTAATGAAGAAGCCAGATAATTTAAAGGTTGCATTTTCCCTTCTCTATGATTGCACCCTTCTTCCTCTCTGTGATTGAATGGTTGCCTCTTGTTCGCTCAGCTTGCGAAACTCATTTTTTGTTTCTGCGCCTACTTGTTTTCTCTCAATAATTAGTTTGTGATTAGATTATTTTTGGCTCGTTGCGTTTTTATTATCTCCAGTGTCTGTTCTCAGCATTTTTGTTTTTTTTATCTCATTGAGCTTCCCGCAGAAAAAGTGTTTTGCCTTGATTTATTTATTGTTTTTTTTACTCTGCTAGAATATCGTATGAAGGCATGCATTTTATTTTAAATTTTCTTCAATTTACCCTCAAATTAAAATGAACCAAGAACCTTGAGCAACCCTCATTCTACTTGAACGTCTCTCTGCGTTTTTATTTCCACTTCCACTCCTCCTGTAATTTTCCCAGCAAGTGAATGGCACCTCTGATTTGTTGCGTTGTTTTGACCTTAGCCTCAGAATTCGAGTGTGTCTCTGCATTGTATGACCATTGCCTTAGAAATTTCTTGATCTCTGTGTTGGTTGACCCCTGCCTCTGCATGGATCTTGGATCCTCAACATGGGGTTTCGTTTACTTTATTTTTATACATGATTTCAACAAGAATGGGGTTCTCTCCCTTTGTTTTTATATATTATGTTTACAGCAAGAATGGGGATAGTCCTTTTTTTTCATATATGTCTACAGCAAGAATAAATAGGAATGGGAAGGCGGGATAAGATTTGGAGGCATGGTATATCGTTCCNGCAGCAGCAGGATCGAAACAGGATCTAGGTCTGCGTTTCCAGGTCGAATTGTTGTTTGCACAGGATCTAGGTCTGCGTTTCCAGGTCGGATTGTTGTTTGCAGTATTGACTGGTGCATAGTCATCGGTCCCTCTACCCAGCCAAGGGTTAACTCTTGTGATTTTAATAGGGTGTGCATCTCCTCTATGCAAGGCACTCAAGAAATCGCCCAGCGCATTGGTGTCCTCCTTCTCTAGCCCAGTAAACCTCCATCATTTCCCTTGTGAATTACTCAGATCTCACTCCTGGCATTTAATCCCAAAATCTGCTCTTATTTCTCTTGCCCACTATTTAATCTGCCCCACATTCTTTTTAAAAACCGGATCGGACTTGGTTGTCTTTTCACACGCAGGATATTTTGTTTAGCGCCCAAAACTCCACCTGCGCAAATTGATTTATTTTATTTATTTAAAGTTACAATGAAAAGTTACACGTATATATATGTGAGTCTCACGTAGAGATGAAATATAATAATAAATGTATATATTTTGAAACCTAGAGAAAAAGGGAATATCCATCCAAGTCTGATCAATGGTAATCCATTCCAGGTCTAGTCGTAAGAAATAAAATACAGTATGGGAACTTGCGGATTAGAGCTCCCATGGGATTATTCCCAAGAGACCATTATCTTCCAGTACTACCTACTAGCCCTCTAACAAAAATTAATATGTTCCTACTGTATTCCCTATTGAGATTGCATATACATGGAATAATTGCATATATAACTGATCTGGCCTTCCAAATAGTGTCAAATTCAGGAAGGAAGGATGGCCTCTGCAGCAAAACCTATCAGTTCAGACCTATCAATAAGGTAAATTAAGTAATAGAATGTGGCATATGAATATGATAAAGAGAAGAGAGTGTGTCCTATCGAGATGGGGGCCTCACTTCGTTCTATCCCTCATATTTCATTTATCCTTTCCATTCGTCATTCTTCTTGGGTTTCCTTCACCCAGCATTGCCCGCATAGGATTCTTCAGTTTTCAAGCTACTCCTACTCGCAAGGAAGGTGGATGTGTACGGTGGACACCCCTTTTTCAAACCATGATCCTCATCCTTCTTAACTCGTAGATCCCTTCTCGGTGGCTGAGTGAATCGTTTGATTTACTCTTGGAGTGTGTTGCATTCGAATGTCAGTCTCATTTAAATTCAAAGTCTGTGGCTTTTTAGAAATTGAATTTAATGTCAGACGCCACCTTTACCACTAAACAGAATCAGTTGCATGATTTTTCCCCTTTATTCCTGATTCAGTTGTTATTTTAGAATTAGAGTTTAACGCCAAATGCAATATAATTCAAGATAGAGATTAGTGAATTTATATTACAACTATTTTTAATTCAGTTAAATCCCTTCAAAAAATTTAATTGGTTAAATATCTATCCCTTCAAAAAATTTATTTGGTTAAGTTCGTATTCCGGTCACAAGTTACACTATAGAAAATAAGGTAGTTACCTTAAATTTAGTGGCAATTTAAATATGAATGTATTCAATGTAGACTCTTAGAATTTGATTTCCAGTTTTTTTCTAGAATGGACATAGTCGACCCCTTGTGTGCAAAACATTTTTCGTGTGTTAATGATGATTGTAGAGTTTGGCATCTTTCTCTGGTGATTTTCTATGAGTGGTTAGTTAATAACTTGATTGTGCGCTTGTGCACACTGATTTATGTCATGCATGGGCATTCAAGTGGCTAGATGGCTCATGTGTCTTGATTGGTTGACGTAAATGATGTCGGTAGTTTAGATACTAGCACCGAACTTCCTCACTGTGATATAGGACTAGCTGAGGTGTTAGACTCTTGCGTGCGCTAAAATTTTACATAGTATATATTTTTTGGCATAAGACTACTTGCTTGTAATAAATTTATGATGTGATGGATGACTGTTAGACCCTCGATTTCCTTGCACAACTTAGGTATACATTTGTTACCCCACACCTTCTCGTATGAGGTCACATGATGGATTAACCACCCTTGCTTGTATCACTGATGTAATAACGAATGTTGAGTTAACCTCTTTTAGTGCCATTAAATCATTAACGTACGATTGTCGTAGACTTCAGATGGCTTGCACAATTTGAAATTGTTATGGTTTATGATGAGTATGTAATTAAGATTGATGTGGGATTGATGAGTTGTTAGCTTGTAGTGCCCTGAATATTTGATGGTTTTACCCTTGCGTGACGTTGGCAATCGATTATGCTATCTCGTAATGGGGTTACACGGGCATCGTGGAATTTTGTAGTTTCATTGTTGATTCCTTGTTGGGGTGATTGCACATCAGGAATAATTTACATGTGGCCCTTGCACCTAAAAAATAAACTAAAGTTGATTTCTCTACGCCCTCTATTGTGTACTTAAATGATGGAGTTAATATTTAATTCTCTTGCGCCTTGAAATTTTAAGTTGCGAGTGTTGGTTATTAGAATTCTTTTGTGCATTGATGTGTTGATGATGTTGCCTTCAAGTGTGATTGTGTTTTTCCTTACACAAAATAAAAAATTTATATGTTGTTTGTCTCTTTTGTCGTCATAACGATAGGGTCGTTACATATGGTATCACAACGGGTTCAACCCTGCGACTGTGGATAGCCACACCTTCCACTGAAGTATACACTTAAATTAATCACTTAGCACTAATTAAAACTTTAACATGTCCATGAGTTACTCATGGTTAGAGGACGCCACGAAGGTTCACGATGTGGTGCCAAGGGAGGAGGCGTGACGCCTCCAGTAGCACCCTCTCAAGAGGGGTCCAACCCCAAGGAGAAGAATAGTTCTTGAGCATAAGTGGATTTCCATGCAGGATGCGCTGGGCTGACAGGGTCCTTCCAGGGAAATGTCAGAGGCCTTGACTAATTGTCTGTGCTAAGATAAGGCCAAGGTGCCTAGACCCCTAAGGGTCCACAGCGTGCCCCAGCCAGTACTAGTATCTTTCACAGAAAACTCGAGAGGGTTAAGTTCTTGAGTCCATGAGTGCCATGGATGGCTCATTCGTCGAGGCATGGTTGGAGAGCAAGGCATTATTCTTCGCGCTTAGCATTTTCGACCTCCCACACGAAGTTCCACTTAGGCGGTCTTCAACTAAAGGGGATCACTCTTCTATGGGGGAAGATGCTCCTACCTTAGATTAACATGGTCGTCAAAGTCGTGTTAGGGGAACGGTCCAAAGAACAGCTCCGGGAGAGGTAGTGGTCAGAGGAATTCATTGAGCATTAGCTCGATGAGTTCAACGCCTTACGGCAGGGTGGTCATATGGTGTCGAATTGTGAGACCAGATTTATGGAGCTACTTCGGTATGCCCTGCATATGAACATGAAGAAGATGGAGATCATAAATTTTGTGACTGTCCTTAACTCCAGCTTTCATGCGAAGGTGAGGATCTAAATGCCTCGGACGTTGCACAATGCAGTCCAGTAGGCCTCTTAGCTGAAGAAGAATTGACCATGGGAGTCAGGGAAAGACTCCTGCAAGAATGTCTGGACTAACGACATCCGGTGCACGACAGCATCAGACGCCAACCAGACAAGGCATCTTGATATCAAGATATGTCTATAGAACCATTGTTCACGACACCTTGATGATAGGTTCCTCAGCAAAGGGCTCCCTACAAGGGACCACCGCACTAGCGAAAACACCGCTAGCAGTCAACGTTTAGGATTGTCAGCAAAACAGACCAGGATCTTAGGTTGGTGGGCCAACAACTTTTATTCTGGGGCCAAGAGTACTGGACCGAAGGTGGGCGATAGACATGTGGAGAGTCACCTTACCAGCAAGACTATCAAGTTGAAAGGGACAAAGCAGTCAAGTCAATAGGACACATTACGTTGTGAACATGGGCAAGGCCCATAGGATTCAAGACCGCAGTGAATAACCGCCAGGTCGAGCACCAGTCCACTGTGCTCGAGGCATTAGGTACCATCGCCAACCAAAATTCTAGTGTTTTTTAGATACCAGGGCTACAGAGAGCTATATTCCTAGTACTGCATTGAAGGGATTCAGGTGAAGGCATTCGATAATACAAGCTTAGATTCATCGAAGTGACTTCGGGTGTCGACCGAATGGTTCGAGGAAGGGATTTGAACTATCTCTTGAACCTAGGGAATAGTGTAGCGAAGTTCGACTTAAACGTCGTGATCTTGAGGTCTTATGACAATGTGATTAGTATGGACTAGTGGTAATCGCATGATGCGATACTCAATGGTAAGATGAGGCAGTTGAGTTGAAACGACGATGAAGGACAGAGTAGTGTGATTATAGGAAGAAAATGGGAAGCATCCTTGAGGTTCATTTCTTCCCTACAACTACAAGAGAGCACGTGAAAGGATGCAAGTTATATGCATACTTAGCGCTGAAAGTCAAGGGCATGGCAGAAGGATTAGAAGACCTTCCAGTTGTATGAGAGTTTGTGGACTTGATTCCTAGAATAATTACCAGGTGTGTCGCCTGAAGCCAGGATGGATTTTACCATTGACCTAAACCTGGAACTGAACTGATGGCAAGAAGGCCTTATCGAATGTCAAGCCCTAACTTACAGGAGTTGAAAGTGCAACTAAAGGAGTTGTTGGACCTAAGACTTATACGTCCAAGTGTATTGCCTTAGAGTGCTCCTGTTAATTTCATACGGAAGAAGGATGGGTCGTGGAGACTCTTCTTGACTACCATCGAGTATTCTTTGATGACATTTGATTTTTCTCGGATGACGAAAGATCAAGATGAATTTCTTTTTTACGCTTGGTACTACAGTGTTGCGAGAGAAAAAATTACGGGAAGCAGTCGCAAGCTTTCGAGGACTCATTGCTTAGGGCATGTTATCTCCGACAAAGGCATCGACGTGGATCCAGCGAAGGTAGAAGCTATAATGGAGTGTCCTGTGCCAATGAATGTCCCAAAAGTGCGTAGCTTCATGGGTTTAGTGGGATATTATCAATGGTTCGTCAAGGGTTCTTCGAAGATAGAAAATCCGACTACGGAATTGCAGAAGAAGAACTAGAAGTTTGTGTGGACTGAGAAATGCGCAGGAGCATTTCAAAGGATCAAGGAGTTGTTGATGACAACACCAATACTAAAAGTCCCTAGCGTGGACAAGGGCTTCTTGGTATGCACTGACGCATCCAAGGAAGGCTTAGACGGAGTCTGAGGAAAGACAGTCTAGTGAACGCTTACATCTCGAGGAAGTCAAGGAAGCATGAGGAGAACTACACAACACACGATTTGGAGTTGTTAGCGATAGTGTATGCTCTGAGAGGGTGGAGGCACTACCTGATTGGATGGAAATTCGAACTAAAAATGGATCATTGTGGTTTACAACACCTTTTTACGCAAAATGACTTGAATGCACGCAAGGGCGTTGGTCATAACTGCTTATCGATTACGATTTTGAGATTTCCTACTTAAAGGGACAGTGAATAGAGTGGTAGATGTGTTGAGTCAAAGACCACGCATATTTTTAATGATACCTCTTCAAGTGAATCTATGTGAAAATATTCTAACTACAGTGCGACGTTGACTGGTATAAAGAGGATAAGAAATTTTTCGGGCAAGACACCATGATTGGTACCAAAATTGAGGGATATACTGTGGACAACGATGGATCTTTGAGATATAATAACTGGATTTACTTATAGCCCAATGAGGAATTGAGAAGTTTTGATCTTATGAGAAGCTCATATAGCAGTGTACATGGCTCATCCAGGAGTCATGAACATGAGGACCGACCTTAAGCCCTTAATCTTCTGGAAGGGATAAAGGCGGACATCGTCAACTACATGGCGAGATGTCTAGAAGGTCAGCAGGTGAAGGTTGAACATAGACATCTAGCAGGATTGCTACGACCACACGCCTTTCCAGAATCGACATGGGAGGTCATTTCGATGGACTTCATTATTTAATTTCCGCTGACGGCAAGGATGCACGACCCGATTGTCGCGACAGTTGACACTCTAACGAAGAGTTCACATTTTTTTTCTTCTCCCTTTATGTATGATGCATTAGGCGCCAAGTATAGCTAGAGTTTATATCAACAAGATGTTGAGACTGCCAGATGTACCAAAGGAATCATATCCGATAAGGGATTCAGTGTTGTAAGATGATTTTGGATGAGTTTCCCAAGAGGCCTTGGGAACACCACTAAACTTTAGTACAACATGTCCTTGAGATAGATAGGTTGACTGAAGGAACGAACCAATTTGGGAAGGTTGTGTTGCGTATGTGTGTGTTGGACCAACAGAAACGTTGGGAATAGTTTTGGTCGTTGGCCGAGTTTGCGTGCAACAATAGCCATCAAAGCACCATTAAGATGGCGCCATTTGAGTTTCTTTATGGGTGACCATTTCAGACGCCTTTGAGTTGGGATCGACTCAAGGATGGGGTCCTGGTAGGACCAAAAGTGATCCAAGAATTGAAGGAACAATTACAAACGATACGAAAGGGGATGGAAGAAGCGCAGGATCGACATAAGGGTCTACTGATGCACATTGCGTCGACCATAATTATGAAGTGCCTAATGGCTAGTCGTGCCTCATTCTTTGAGGTGTTGCACCATGTTTATCTTGTGTCCATGTGAGAATTTAGTTCAGTGATCCTACGCATGAGATTGATTGAGTTCTTGGCAGATGTTGGGTAGGATGCGCTCATGGTGGAACGAATCCGCTTTCTGGACCATCGCATTCGACAGCTATGGCGTCAAAATGTCGATCAGATCAAGGTCCAGTAGGAAAATTATATTCCACACTCAGCGACCTGGGAGAACGCATATGATATGCATCATCGGTTTCCCTTTGTTGATAGCTAGACATTTAGATATTGTAAGATACTTTACTTTTGCATTTGTATACTGTGAAACTTTGAGACGAAGTTTAAAACAAGAGGGGTTGTATGTAACATACCGCTCTTGTGCGCACCCTATGTGGCTTATTCTTGTAGATACTTGTGTGCAAGTGATCCAGTTCACTATACGATTGACTGATTCGATTATGGAGCATGATGATGTTGTGGATTTGATGATATGTTATTTTATGATATTTATATCGACAGGTGCTACTGTCAGGTTTTCTTAAGTGTGCAGGACTCTGTACATTTGAGGATGTCGATGGAATCGAAGGACCTCCTTGGACTCTGGATCGAGTCAAGGAGCGGATGATTATGGTTTGAATGCTTTGATATTACATATGTGGGATATGACTAGATATTATGATGTTGATTGTTATTGCTAACACGTTTCATTGATGGATGCACGACTGACGATATATTTACAACCAGACTCACATTTGGAGTAAAGGGGTCAGGCACGACTACCAGAGACATTGAGGGAGAGGTGTGGCAGCATCCCTGCCGTAGCCTACTAGCACTCTTGTCGTGGCTCGAACTGTAGGTTAATGATTACCTAGTTCGAGAGATCCACAATGTCGTGAGGGAAGACTATGACAGTCGCTCACAATGATTCTAAGGGGCACACAATAAGGCATGGTCCTTATTCCTTAGAGGCCCTTAGTCTCCCACAAGGTCACTTGATGAAGTATTGACTCCAGGGGTTGACGTCTACCAAAATCAATCAAGAGGTGAGTGGCACCCTTGGAGCACGTAGTGCGTCTTGAAGGGCACGTCACGCAAATAAAATTGGAATGCAGGCGAGTGGCACCCTTGGAGCACATAGTGCATCATGAAGGGCACATTGTGATTTTAACTATGGTAAGTTAATAAACCTAATACCTAGAAAACTTTGCCAACTTAGGTCCTGGTCAACCTTAAAAATGAATGATGGTGTGAGTAAAGTTAATAACAATTTTTTCTCTTAAAAATTGTTGCCAAGCCTAGTGAATTTAAAACCTAGGTCTAAGTAGAACATGTGATCAAAAAGAAAAAACTAAATGGATATGTAACAAGAAGGGGGTAAAGAAAATGCAAACATTAATAATTAAAGTAAAACTTTAATGAAGGATTAATTATTAAAAAGGTAAATTGTTGCTTATATCTAAACCTGTTAATTATGAACTTGATAAAAAGGGGAACTTAATGAAAAATGGAAACTTAAAGAAAAAGGGGAATGCTTAACATAGTATGGAATCTAGTCTTTGGAACCTTCTAATTGTGAACTCAACTAGGTTTTAAGAAAGGTGTCAGTCATTTAAGAAATGTAAGGGAATAAAGGGACACCAAGGAGCGTTTTTAGGAACGCTTTTAGGTGGGTGAGGGAGATAGGAAAATTTAATTAATTAATAAATTGATTTTCTGGTGCAACTAAGGGATCAGGTGACATGTGTACGGGGGAGGTTTATCCTAATTAAATTTAATAAAAAGAATCCAAATAGGGTTTGAAATATTAATCACTAAGAAAACTCTATAAAAATGATGGCAGAGGAGGAGTATGGATCACGACTGGTAGGCGTAAGGTTACACTGCTAATGTTTTTCTTGACTGAATTTTTCTTGTGGGAGTTGGAATGCCCAGCTCGATAGGGAGTGGTAGCTCAACCTTGCGAGGCGAGCTGGGCACTATATATTTCTCTAGTTTTTGGTGTGTGTGGCCTATTTGTGGCTCGGGGGGCTCAGGGGGAAGAAGAGTACCCCTAGCATTGGTTGGGAGGTACGGGTGAGGTCTCGACGGTTGGCAAGTAGGAGCTGGTCGGAGTGCAAATGCGGGACAGCCAATTCAGATTCTACGCTTTTAGTTACGGTACGCGTGTTAGATTGCATTGAATTTGGTTTAAAATATGTGAAATAATGCTTTGATAAAATTGTAATGGTTTCCTGAATTTGGATTGGGTGCACTAGTTGTTGATATGTTAATGAAGAAGCCACTTAATTTAAAGGTTTCATTTTCCCTTCTCTTGTTCACTTAGCTTGGGAAACTCATTTTCTATTTCTACGCCTACTTGTTTCCGTTCAGTAATTAGTTTGTGATTAGATGCTTTTTGGATCGTTGCGTTTTGCTTATCTCCAATTTCCTGGTCTCGGCGTTTTTGTTTTTTCTATCTCATTGAGCTTCCTGCATAAAAAGTGTGTTGCCCTGAGTTATTTATTGTTTTTTTTACTCTTCTAGAAGATTGTATGAAGGCATGTGTTTTCTTTTAAATTTTCTTTGATTTACCCTCATATTAAAATGAACCAAGTACCTTGAGTAGCCCTCGTTCTACTTGAACGCCTCTCTGTGTTTTTATTTCCACTTCCACTCTGCTTGTAATTTTCCCAACAAGCGAATGGCACCTCTAATTTTCTGCATTGTTTTGACCTTAGCCTCAACATTCAAGTGCGTCTTTGCATTGTATGGCCATTGCCTCAGAAGTTTCTTGATCTTTGTGTTGGTTGACCCTTGCCTCTGTGTGGATCTTGGATCTTCAGCATGGGGTTTCGTTTACTTTATTTTTATACATTATTTCAGCAAGAATGGGGTTCGCTCCTTTTGTTTTTATATATTATGTCTACAGCAAGAATGGGGATAGTCCTTTTTTTCATATATGTATACAACAAGAATAAATAGGAATGGGAATTCGGGCTGATATTTGGAGGCACGGGATCTCGTTCCTTTATTTTTTTTATATATATTGCAGCAGGATGGAAACAGGATCTGGTTCTGCATGTCCAAGTCAGATTGTTGTTTGCAATATTGACTGGTGCACAGTCATCTGTCCCTCTACCCAGCCAAGGGTTAACCTTGCAATTTTAACAGGGCGTGAATCTCCTCTGTGCGAAACACTCCAGAAATCACCTAGTGCATTTTTTTCCTCCTTATCTTGCCCAGTAAACCTCCATCGCTTCCCTTATGAATTACTCAAATCTCACTACTAGCATTTCATCCTGAACTCTGCTCTTATTTCTCTCGCCCACTGTTTAATCCGTCCCACATTCTTTTTAAAAACTGGATCGAACTTGTCTGTCATTTCACACGTAGGCTATTTTGTTTAGCACCCAGAACTCCACCTGGGCAGATTGATTTATTTTATTTATTTAAAGTTACAATGAAAAGTTACACGTATATATATGTGAGTCTCACGTAGAGATGCAATATAATAATAAATGTATTTATTTTGAAATCTAGAGAAAGAGGGCATATCCGTCCAAGTCTGATCAGCGGTAATCCATTCTAGGTCTGGTCATAAGAAAGAAAATACAGTATGGGAACTTGAGAATTATAGCTCCCATGGGATTATTCCCAAGAGACCATTAGCTTCCAGTACTACCTACTAGCCCTCTAACTAAAATTAGTATGTTTTGGTCGTATGCCCTATTGAGATTGCATATACATGGCATAATTGCATATATAACTGATCTGGCCTTCCAAATAGTGTCAAATTCAGGAAGGAAAGATGGCCTCTACAACAAAACCTATCAAATCAGACCTATCAATAAGGTAAATTAAGTAATAGAAGGTGGCATATGAAGATGATTAAGAGAAGACAATGTGTCCTATCGAGATGGGGGCCTCACTTCGTTCTATCCCTCATATTTCATTTATCCTTGCCAACCGTCATTATTCTTGGGTTTCCTTCACCCAGCGTTGCCTGCATAGGATTCTTCGGTTTTCAAGCTACTCCTACTCGCAAGGAAGGTGGACATGTACAGTGGACACCCCTTTTTGAAACCGTGATCCTTGTCCTTCTTAACTCACAAATCCCTTCTTGGTCGTTGAGCGAATCGTTGGATTTACTCTTGGAGTGTGTTGTAGTCGAATGTCAGTCTCGTTTAAATTCTGAGTCCATGGCTTTATTGAAATTGAATTTAATGTTAGAGTCCACCTTTACCACTGAATAGAATCAGCGGTATGATTTTTCCCCTTTATTCATGATTCGGTTGCTATTTTGGAATTAGAGTTTAACACCAGATGCAATATAATTCGAGATAGAGATTAGTGAATTTATATTACATCTATTTTTAATTCAGTTAAATCCCTTTAAAAAATTTAATTGGTTAAATATCTATCCCTTCAAAAAAATTATTCGATTAAATTCTGATTTTGGTCACAAGTTACACTATAGAAAATAAGGTAGTTACCTTAAATTTAGTTGCAATTTAAATATGAATGTATTCAATATACACTCTTAAAATTTGATTTCCATTTTTCCACTTTTTGCTAGAATGGACATAGTCGACCCCTTGCACGCAAAACATTTTTCATGTGTTAATGATGATTGTAGAGTTTGGCGTCTTGCTCTAGTGACTTTCTATGAGTGGTTAGTTAGTAACTTGATTGTGCGCTTGTGCGCACTGATTTATGTCATGCATGGTCATTCGAGTGGCTAGATAGCTCATGTGTCTTGATTGGTTGACGTAAACGATGTCGGTAGTTTAGCTAGTAGCACCCAAATCCCTCACTGTGATATAGGACTAGCGGAGGTGTTAGACTCTTATGTGCGCTAAAATTTTACGTAGTATATATTTTTGGGCATAAGAGTACTTTCTTATAATAAATTTATGATGCGATGGACGACTGTTAGACCCTCGATTTCCTTGCGCAACTTAGGTATATAGTTGTTACCCCACGCCTTCTCGTATGAGGTCACATGATGGATTAACCACCCTTGCTTGTATCACTGATGTAATAACAAATGTTGAGTTAACCTCTTTTAGCGCCATTAAATCATTAACGAATGATTGTCGTAGACTTCAGACAGCATGCACAATTTGAAATTGTTATGGTTTGTGATGACTACGTAGTTAAAATTGATGTGGGATTGATGAGTTGTTAGCTTGTAGCACCCTAAATTTGATGGTTTTACCCTTGCGCGATGTTGGCAATCAATTATTCTATCTGGTAAAGGGGTTACGCATGCACCGTGGAATTTTGTAGTTTCATTGTTGATTCCTTGTTGGGGTGATTGCACGTCAGGAATAATTTAGATGTGGCCCTTGCACCTGGAAAATAAACTAAAGTTGATTTCTCTGCACCCTCTGTTGTGTACTTAAATGATGGAGTTAAGATTTAATTCTCTTGCACCTTGAAATTTTTAAGTTGTGTGTGTTATTCTTTTGTGCATTGATGTGTTGATGATGTTGCCTTCAAGTGTGATTGTGTTTTTACTTATGCAAAAGAAAAAATTTACTTGTTGTTTGTCGCTTTTGTCGTCGTAACGACAGGGTCGTTACAATATCTAACTTGCTGGGATGGGGTTTGCTACAAAATAGGTCATTGAACATATGATACAAGTCTTCCAATTTGTTGTCGAATCAATTGCTATGGATTTGTGTCTCATGAATGTTGCATATCCATGTCTTGATTGACTTCAATGTCACCTTGCTACCAGTCTAGGTGAATTATTGCATTGTTTCATATTCCACTACTACTAACCCATAAGTTCTGGTTGTTGCGCATATGGTGTTACAAATCTAGACTAATCGTTATAAAGTGGCTCGACGATGTGTTAACAGGCCACATGAATATTCTATTTGGAAATTGGCGAACAATAGGCGGTTGGAGGATGTTGTTAAAAGATGTCAAACCAACTTCAAGCAATCCACTTCGATTGCTCTATTATGTTAAGCATGTGTTGATGAATACTCAGACAATCCACGGGAAAATTGCTCTCGGATCTTTTAATTTCTCTTATTGTTTTACTATTTTATCATACTTTGTTTCAAAACGGCTTGAGCACATTATTATTAACTTATGTTTGAAAGTAGTTAAAGAGGGGCCACACTTATATAAGGCAGTGTTTCACCTTATATCAGACATATAGAGAGATATAAGCATCAAACATCTTCAAACATTTTATCTTGGTTTTGCTTATCTAGTTAATTACATCATTCTTTCTTTTAGTCTCATGTTCATGAATTTGTGAGTTTCATACTCTTATGATTGAGGTTTAAGTGATGAGATTTACCAGCACATAGTTCACAGGGTAAGGGCCCGCTCTGGAGAGGTATGCATTGGGTTATTTAATTTAGGCTTATTAGCTTAGTCTTTTCAGTGTTGTTATAGTTTAGTTGAGTAATTCTCAAATTATTACCTATGTATAACATATTGTTACATGTATTTCAATTACCGCTGATAAATTGATTGCTACAAATCATTGTATGTGTCCATGAGACTGCATGTTGTAGAATGTACAATTGGTTGTCAGAACATGTTTAATTATTCAACCATGTCTTGGTTGAATTTCTTGTTTTCTTGTAGTTTAAATAAATTTCTCTTCATTATAAGTAGAATTGGATTTTTGATTAATGCATAGACAACATATTAGAGTTGGATTTCAAACACTTTTGAACTCTTACATATATTTTTCATGTCGACTCGCAAGCATACCAACCCTAAATTTACAATTAAATGCACTAGTAAACTACATACCATGTTTATGTTAATAAAGTATATAGCAAACATGTCAAGATGTTAGCATGGTTTCTTTTTAATCTCTTGGATGTTTAATATATCCAAATTAAAATAAATCAATACCTATGTAATTACAAGAGGTGATTTTAGATACAAGCATACTTTAAATATGTTGGACAACTGAGAGGGGGGGGGTGAATCAGTTGTTACTAAGATTAAACAATTATGCTTATTTTAAACTCTTTACACAACATTTAATGATAGTCATAATAATGTAGAGAATTAAGAAATAGAGCATTCAGCATCAGCCACACATATGAGATACACAGAGATAGATATTTCCTGAGGAAACCCATACAGGGTAAAAACCTCTTCTTCTTTATATGATAAGTAATCTTTACATTCTTTACATTATCATACATATGAGCACCAACTCATAATGAGGCTACAACCTCTGTTTTGCAAGCTGCTACTTGCTGAGAGCACCAACTCCCTGGTTTCTCTAGCACCCACTAGAAGGAAGCACCAACTCCCTGGTTTCTCTAGCACCCACTGGAAGGAAGCACCAACTCCCCGGTTTCTCTAGCACCAACTGGAAGGAAGCACCAACTCCCCGATTTCTCTAGCACCAACTAGAAGGAAGCTACAACTCTCTGTGTTCAAGCACCCACTTGAACCTCTGAGGACAACAGTTCTCCCTAGCACCTCCCTACCACCCTGGAAAATAAATCTTTGCTACTGAAACTTATTACAGTGATATAATGTTCAACAATGGCTTACCAGTCTCATCACTGTTCTGCTACATTTCCCTGCTCTGTCTGCCTGACTGCCTTCCTACACACATGCCTTGCGCTTTCTGTTCTTTTGCCTTTTATGCTTTGTGTGCCATGTCCATTCAATGCACCTTTCCTCTTCTGTGCATTTCAACTGCCTCACTCTACCTCCTTCTACACGCTTGAATCACTCTCAACAACAACAACTCCCATCTCTTCTTTGTTCTGCATACTTAAAGTCTCTGTGCGCCTTGTGCATACTGTCTCACCATACTTCTGCATGCTCTCTCATGTCAAGTACTCTACCTATTCATCATGGCAACTCTTCAGCTTCTCTAGCAGTTAGATCCATCTGTCAATTGCCTCTACGAACAGTCTTCATTCCACTGGCAGATTCCTAGAGACTCTTCAGCTCCTCTGATAATCACACAGAAGTCTCTTCGAGTCCTCTGGCAGAAACTATCAGTGGTTTCTAGCAGTTACACTTTGAACCACCAAAGACTGCTTCAACAACTGAATCACCACTGGTCGATTAACTGTGTAGAGAAACAGTAGCCCTTCGATTCATACATAAATTCACCTACACCGTTGGATGGAGTTCGTAGGGTCTTGCGTTTAATTCAGATGCCCACTGGCTGTGACCGAGCGTTAAACAAAGTTTTTAATTTCGTGATCTCGCAACTCAGCATTCCTGTGATAGAAGTTCTCGACACTACAAGTCGCGATCGTCGAGACTCCGAGACAAAGCTTAGCACTGCTCGTTTCTTCCCCTCATGTGCCCATCAGTTGTGACCACAGGCTGCGCCAAAAAGCGCTTCATACTTCGCAAACTTATAAACTTCATCTAGCCTGATCAACGGTCAAGATCTCCGATGATCCGACGGTCCAGATCTCATTGCGATCTCGCATATCGCGATTCCTGTGATGAGGAGCCTTGATGCTCCAAGGTGCAATTGTCGAGACTCTGAGGTAGACCTTAACTCTTGTTAGCCTCTACCCTTCACGTGACCACCGGCGGTGACCACAGGCTGCACCAAAAGGCGCTTCGTGTTTCGTGGACTTATGAATTTCATCGAGCCTGATCAACGGTCGAGATCTCTAATGATCAGCGATCCAGATCTCATCGTGATTCTTATGATGAAGAGTCTTGATGCTCCAAGGTGTGATTGTCGAGACTCCGAGGTAGACCTTAACTCTTGCTAGCCTCTACCCTTCACGTGACCACCGGCGATGACCACAGGCTGCGCCAAAAGGCGCTTTGTGTTTCACGAATTTATGAATTTCATCGAGCCTGATCAACGGTCGAGATCTCTAATGATCGACGATCCAGATCTCATTGCGATCTCACATATCGCGATTCTTGTGATGAAGAGTCTTGATGTTCCAAGTTGCGAGTGTTGAGACTCCAAAATGGAGCTTAACACCGCTAGCTCTTTCCTCTATCTTCCGCAGATGTAACCACTGGTTGTAACCATAGCCTTATTCGAAAACGCATTTCGCACTTTCGCATCTCGGGCATTCTGTAATGAGTCCTCTTGACTCTCCATGTCACGAACTCCGAAATAGAGCTTGGCTTCTCCAGCTTCTCGACAATGTGACCATGAGATATAACCATTCGCCACTCAAACAAGCACTTCACTCCTTTGACTTTCCAGTCAGCGAAACGATGATCTTTCGCCATGTGTCCTCAGGATCCAACGGTCCATGGTTGTCCTCGATGGACAACTAGGATTCCTTCACAATTTTAGAGAGTTGGATGACTCTTGGTCTTATCCGCCTTGCAGCTTCACCATATCTAACGGTTGTTGGTCCTTCATAATTACTCCAGATCTGACGGCCCAGATCTTATCGCGATTTCGCCACTTCACGAGCCTTCTTCATGCCTGATCAATGGTCCACAATCCTTGGTGATCTGACGGTCCAGATCTTTTCGTGATCTCGTATATTGCGAGTTTGAACCTCTTTTCTTTGGATTTCTCGATCTGTGAAACTCCGAAACAACACCTTTGTCGTTCACCACGTGTCCTTCTTGAATCACCTGTCAAGATTGTTATCACGATTTCTCATATCGTGAGTTTGAGACTCTTTGCTTTGGATTTCTCGATCTGCGAAACTCCGAAACAACACCTTTGTCGTTCACCACATGTCCTTCTTGAATCACCTGTCAAGATTGTTATCGCAATTTCGCATATCGCGAATTTGAGACTCTTTGCTTTGGATTTCTCGATCTACGAAACTCCGAAACAACACCTTTGTCATTCACCACGTGTCCTTCTTGGATCACTTGTCAAGATTGTTATCACGATTTCGCATATTGCGAGTTTGAGACTCTTTTCTTTGGATTTATTGATCTGCGAAACTCCGAAACAACACCTTTGTCGTTATTTGATTGTTTTCCTCCTTCTGAGCTTACACTGCTGATCTTGCCATTCGATCGTTGTTGTTCTTCCTTGCCTACCTGTTTGTTGATCTTCCTTGTCTGCCTATTTGTCATCGTTGTTGTTGTTCTTGCCATCAATGACAAGCACGCTCTTCTTGTAAACAAGCCAACAAAATATTATAAACATCAAGAGTTTTGGTTTCTTTTTTGTTCAATCTAAATTAAAATAAATTCATGTTGATATAGTCATAATACTAATTTGGTAATAGTAATGTGATATAACAATAAATCTATATTGTGTAGATGGAATAGTAATGTCTTTCATGCAAGAGGTCAAAGGTTTCATGTATGAGATTAAAGTTGGATGCTACTAAAAAATATATGATCTCAATGAGGGTATCACATATGACTACAAGGAAAACTAGCTTTCTTGCGAATATTATCTAGGTTGAAAATTTATTTTGGTCTAAAAATCGCTTCTCATGAATCATTCGCTAAGAGTTTTTCCTTGGATGTAAGGAAATATGTTAACGGATACAAAACCAAAAAGCATCTAGCAAGAGATAATAATAAAGCCGCGGCCAAGCCATTTGAAAAGACAAGAACAAACCGGTATGAGCAATGGTTCGGAAACAATGGAAAGAAAGAAAGAAAGAAAATGATTTTAACGTCCACGAAGC
Source organism: Picea engelmannii (assembly GCA_009831015.1). Lineage (NCBI taxonomy): Eukaryota > Viridiplantae > Streptophyta > Pinopsida > Pinales > Pinaceae > Picea > Picea engelmannii. Next base: position 293,040 of record ML789376.1, on the reverse strand, counting down.
TAACAATAGCCTATGGGACAGTCTCCTCACACACTAATTTCTGCAATTCAGCGCTTTTTCTGTTCAATTTGATGACGAGTTCCCCCAACTGAGTTCTGCAGTTCAGCCCTTTTCCTGTTCAATTTGATGATGAGTTCCCCCAATTTCTCCATTGTCCCCTCACTGAATAAGTTATTCCTCATCGATGAATAAATTATTCCAAGAGCTAGCTGTCAAGATATTTATATAGTTGTCCATGCTGTTTTTAAAAACTTAAATGATGTTTCCACTTTTCAGGGGGTGAGGGTGACAAGATGATCATGGTGTTGTTCGATGAGCCATGTCTTCAGCTTCACCTTAGAAAGGCTGCTACGGCTGCTCAGAAAACGCAAACAAACGCCCACGCTAGCTTTTACCATGACGCCAAAACGCAATTAGCGAAAGACGGATGGAGAAGCTCTTCTGCATATATTTCCCTCTTGGAGCGCGCCATTAAGCTGAGATCCTTACCAGAAGGCAAATTAATCCATTCCCACATCAATGAAACGGGATTCGTCGCAGACAGATTTTTACTTAACAAACTCGTTGACATGTACATCAAGTGCAAGAGCTTGGCGGACGCTCGCAGGGTTTTCGACGAAATGCCCAAGCGAGACGATTTCTCATGGAACGTGATAATCAGAGCTTATACCAGACAAGAGATCACCAGTGAGGCCCTCGCACTGTTACACCAAATGCAGCAAACAGGAATCGAACCCAATCACATCACCTTTGCCAGCGTTCTGCCATCGTGTGTGGACTCGGCAGCACTGGAGCAGGTCCATGATAGAATAATTAAAAGTGGGTTTCAATCTGATGTGTTTGTGGAAAGTGCCCTAGTAGATATGTATGCCAAATGCGGGAGAATCCAGAATGCGCGCGATATTTTTGACAAAATGCGTCAACGAGATGTTGTTTCCTGGGCAGTGATGATTGCTGGGTATGCACAGAATGGGTTTGCAGAGGATGCCCTGAAGCTTTACCAGCGAATGAAAGTGGAAGGCGTGAAACCCAACTTGAAGATCTTCACCAGTCTTCTCCCCGCCTGCGCCAACTTGGCAGCCCTGGAACAGGGCATGGAGATTCATGAAGAAATAATCAGAAGCGGGTTCAAGCCTGATCTATTCGTGGAGAATGCACTTGTAGACATGTATGCAAAATGTGGGAATATAGAGAAGGCACGCGAAGTATTTAACAAAATGCATCAGCGAGATGTGGTGTCTTGGACTGCCATGATTGCAGGGTATTCCATCCATGGCTGTGGCAAGGAGGCCCTTGGATTATTTCAGCAAATGGAAAACTCCGGCACAAAGCCAAACCATGTTACATTGCTTTGTATTATGTCTGTGTGCTCCCATGTGGGTTTAGTGGACAAGGGCCTTGAGTACTTTGATTGCATGAGTAGGGATTATCAGATGACACCTGCGATGGAGCACTATAGATGTGTAGTGGATCTTCTCGGCCGTGCTGGACGCCTGGATGAAGCACATTGTTTTATCAACCGAATGCCAATAAAACCTGATGCTGCTGTATGGAGGTGTTTGCTTGGTGCCTGTAGAATACATAATAATATAGAGCTAGGTGAAAGAACGGCAGCACGGCTTCTTGAGTTGGAACCAGAAAATGAAGCGCCTTATGTTCTTCTGTCAAATATCTATGCATCAGCTGGCAGGTGGGATGATAGAGAAAAGATGCGGAAAATGATGGAAGACAGAGGGGTAACCAAAACGCCGGGATGCAGTTGGATTGAGGTCAATAAACAGGTCCATGCTTTCCTTGGAGGAGACAGATCACATCCACAAACAGAACAGATCTTTACAGAGTTGAAGAGATTGTGTAAGAAGATGAAGGCTGCAGGGTATGCTCCGGATACTAGCTTTGTGCTAAATGATGTGGAGGAGGAGCACAAGGAGCAAATTCTTCTCCATCATAGTGAGAAGTTAGCAATTGCATATGGCCTACTAAACACCTCTCCAGGCACAACTATTCGAATTATCAAGAACCTTAGAATATGTGGTGATTGCCACTCTGCAATCAAATTCATCTCTAAGATTGTTGGACGAGACATTGTTGTAAGGGATGCTAACCGTTACCATCATTTCAATGATGGACACTGTTCTTGTGGGGACTTTTGGTGACACTAAGTGAAGCAAGCTGTAACCATAGTTTTGTATCATATCGTAACAAGTTTATTCATATTATCTAGGTTGCAGTGGTAGCAGGGGATAAGGTTTTTTTAATATTTACTATATTTATTTACTATATTTTTAATATTTATTAGCAAGGCATAAGGTATTTTTAATATTTACCCATTTAGATCTATCTTATATCAGATCTATAAAGCATGGAGAGGGATCAAATTTTTCAAGATGTAAATTCTCAAGGTGTAAATTTGTTTATCATTTAATTCCATAACATATATTAATCTTTTCATAGTAAATGATAAAAAAAACTATATATTAAGAAATTTGATCCCTTGTGGCCTTTGATAAATCCAAGGTTAAAATGGATCTAAGCTGGTATGTGACAACTTCTCCAAGCACCTCTCTACTCAGTGTAATCAACTTCTAAAACAGTTTAGTGGTTGGATATATAAAGTGTGTGTTTACTGGTCAGAAGAATCAAATTGGAGAATTTATTGTATGCTAGAATTGCTATTCGGGTATCTCACAGAGACATCACATTTTTGTAAGAATTCATAAGACATTCAATGCCATGCCAATCAGGGATATATCATGTTCATCAAGTTTTGATATTTAGAGCGGGAATTTCTACTAATTATGCATCCGAGCTTTATCTTCGGTACAAATCCTGGCATCCTTTTTGGTGTGTTAAAAAGATTGAATGGATTACATAGCCAAATGGAGCATGCTGGCTTGATCTTATATTATTTTAGAAATGGGGTGTGTTTCAAAGATTTTTGAGTATCTCACATTTCATCATTGATATTCATCTAGTGTGGAATGTTGCCTCCACTTGAAGAGAAAAATGAAATTTCAAATGAGTCAATGTCATGGGCACAGTATGGTAGTGAGTTCAAGTTTTGCAAACGCTGTTAAACAATATAAAATTTATAAAACTAAGTGCAAAAATGAAAAACAATGCAAGGCTCTATTTATTAGTCACGAAAACCCTCAATCAACAATTGGTTCATGAAGAGTGGACATGTCAGGTGCGGGATTTGAATCTGAGTGAAGTGAATAACAACTTTCTCTCAATCACTCGAGCTAGAGCAAATTGACAAATATAGAACATATTGTTGAAATTAGTGCCGCTGCAAGAGCCATTCTCCGAGAGGATGGCATAAGACCCTAGATGTGATCTAGGGCCCCCAGTGCACTCCTAGGGTTCTTGGTTTGGGACCAAGTAGTTTGACCCATGGCAAAAGACCCTAGTGAGGGCCCCAGTGTATTACTGGGGTTCTTGGTTAAGGACCAAACAGTGAGTCCCTGGATGTGTTCTAGGACCCCTGGATGTGTCCCAGGGAATCCTTGCTCGATGCTTGGATTGATCATTGGATGTGTTCCTTGGTGGTTGATGATGTAAGTCCCTAGATGTGTTCTAGGGCTCCTGGATGTGTTCCAAGGAATCCTTGTTCAATGCTTGGATTGATCCTTGGATGTGTTCCTTGGTGGTTGATGATGTAAGTCCCTAGATGTGTTCTAGGGCCCTTGGATGTGTTCCAATGAATCATTTCTTAAATGCTTGGGTTGATCCTTGATCTTGTACCTTGGTGGATGAAAGACCCTAGATGTGTTCTAGGGCTCCCAGATGTGTTATGGGGTATCCTGGTCTTGGACCAGGTAGTTCTTGGTTGGGTACCAAGATGTGATGATGTGTGATCTTCTTTTTCTCTCTTGGGATGGTCCATGAGACCTAGGAGCAGCTGGAAGATGGACATGACCACATCACTGGTTTCTCTTGATGATAAAAGTTTATAAGTTATCATGAGACATATGTGGACAATTTTCCTTTAAAGAAGACCCCCTTGACTTTGTCTTGCAGCATCCCCTTGCTTCATTCTCTTTCTCCATCTTGCTTGATGTTGAATTGGTCTTCTATAAGTCACTTTGACTTATTTGACTTTGTGATTAATATTTTAAATCATTAAATTATTAATTTTTATTTATTTTATTATTTAGATTTTTAATTAAACCTAAATTATAACCCTTCCCTTAACTATAAATTAAAACCTACCCCTCTCTCATTTTGTACTCACTTTTATCTCCTCTTCTAAGTCTGATTTTCGACGGCTATCTCAGATTAGCTCTTGTGTTGGGTGTACGGCCTTCTTGGTAGACTCCCTCTCTTGTCTAAGGTGTTGCATTGTGAGTTTTTGTTCCCCTTGCTGGCTGGTGATTATTGTTGGTCCTCTTTCTGTTGGGTGGTGGAGCCACAGTCTTCCCTCCTGCTGTGTATGAGTGTCGCGGACCTGTTGGAGGTGTCGTGGCCTTCTTTGGGCCTCTCTCCTAGCTTTCATTGTGTGTGGTGAGGGTGTCGTTGCCTCGTGGCAGCCCTTTGTCTCCTCCTCCTTTCCTTCTTCCTGTCGTCGTGTGCCTTAAAGGGTGTCGCTGCCTCCTGGCAGCCCTTTGGCTCCTCCTCATTTCTTTCTTGTTGTTGTGTGCCTTAAAGGGTGTCGCTGCTTCCTGGTATCCCTCTGGCTCCTCCCCTTGTGATTGGTGGGGTTATTACTTGATGTTCGTAACGTTGATGTTGCCCTCTACTACGGTTTACCAGTTTCTGCTTTGAGGGTTTTATACTTCAATTTGTCTTGGACAGTTTTGGTTGAGCCTTTCTTGTGATCTTTGGGTTTACCTATTTCAGCCCTTCCTCTTGCTGAGTTCTTCTTATAAACTGTTCACTTATTGATCATGATGAGTGAGGGTTTGATCCATGACTTTCTTAGCTTTTCTGAACATATAAAATGAGGACAGCCATACATCATGTACCTCTTTCTTTATTTTGCTAAGGTAAAGTTCAGATCTGATTCTACTGTGGTTTACTTATGTTTCTAGCTTAGTTTAATATTCAGAAATGCTATTTTTTTGTTCTTGATCAGTCCTAGATTAAGTTTGTTCTCTTTAGCATATTCAATCTTGTATTTTCAGTATTTCATCTACTTCAGATTTTGTTTTAAAAGTGTTGATATGTTTGTACTGTAGAATTCAATTTTTGAAAAGATATCATTGTTTTTCTTTTTCCCTAAAATCTAACACATACTTTATCAATGTATATAATTTGAAACTACCCAATCACATATATCTACTTATGTGAGCTCATCTTAGAGAGGTCATCTCTGATTATGTGGAGTGATGGGAAACCAGACTTTATGTACCTTTTGTTGTTGTTTGTTATTGGTTGTTGCAGGCTTGTAGTTGAACATCCTTCATGTGATGAGGTTGGCATGCTTTAAACAAGAGGGTGCAGGGTATGACATGTTGATCTGCGTTGCAAGTTGAAAGCCTAGATGAAATCCTATACAAACTTCTATTGGGCTACATTCGGTAGAGTTGTTTTGAGATTTGTTATAGTTCTGCCTTATGAAAGCTAAGTTATTGTTCCAAGATTAGGGATGTTTATGGTTTGTACATTCACGCAGGGAGATTCAGTTGACTACTTTAGTTTGGCCTTCAGTTTGGGAATGAAAAATTGTTGACATTTGAAGCCTTGTATCCAACATTTCTCCCACAATGACTTCTAGAAATCGTTGAGGAATCTGGAATTTCTGTTTGAGAAAATGTAGGAAAGAATCCAAAGATGCTCACCCCTGGTTAATAAGAGATTTGTTATTTCTTTCATAGAGCTCATGTTGTGAGGATTGTTATTTTTGGGAACCTATCAACCATACCAAACATTGCATCATGATTCCATTGAGGGGTTGGGAGGCTTATGAGAAAGTCCATTTATACAAACTACCATGGTCATTGCAGGATAGGTAGAGTAATGAATAATCTCTCCTTGCAATGTGTTGGCTTTACTATGGCATAAGCCACACAAGCATGACTATAACATTCTGTGTTGTCGCTCAAATTACACTTAATAATAGAAGCCTTAATCTACAAGGTACGACTCAAGGGAAATTGTTAGGACAGTCACCATTGTCACCTCAGTAACCTATCCTCTTCACTTTAGGACGGTTCTCCTTCGGCTCAAGGGGGGTATCCCTAGTAGGATTACAAAAATAAAGGTGAATCGAATAGTAATGAGATCAAGAAGAAACCCTCGAAAAAGTTGGCTTATTTCATTCAAGTATTATGGTTTGGGGAATAGAACCAAGAGGAAGAATAATCCTTCACCCAATCAAAATTAACAATGAATATCAAGGTCTACAAGAAGGGAGCCTCAATGGAAAAAACCTTCACCCAAGATCAACTATGATTTGATGAGCTTACTTGATACTTTTGCTAGGGAACCATAGGAAAAGCCAAGCATGGTAGAAAGTAATCTCCAAACCAACAAAAGAAGAAGGAAGGACACCCTAGAACATCTTCCTCCCAAGTGGTAAACTTCCCCTCAAATGGATAAATCATGAAGCCTTGTAGAAGACTTGAACATTTCACCATAAATCCTTGAGCACCAAATAGTAACCAAGATAGAGAAGCTTCAAGAATTGATAACATTTGTCCACAAAGAAAGAACCCTTTACACCTTAAATGCTCCAAGAAATAAATGTCAATTGAGAGCTCCAAAAATCCAACCATGAGTACAAATGAGGAAGGGAACCTCTATTTATAGAGTGATGTTAATCTTCCTTTACAATAAAATAGTGTCATCTCATGTGATTCCTTAGATCTAGGCCTAAGAAAAGTAAAATACAATTCTCCTACAACTAATACTATGAAACAACAATAAAATCTGAAGTGATCAAGCCACATGTACAATTATCCAAGTGAAATATCACCCCAAGAGAGGGATATCCCCACTAAATGAGGAATGAAGTGGCTTCAAGATGCAACGTTGGCCTCCAAAGGACCTCCCAAAGTGTGTATATGCTCCATAAATGTCTCAAAATGAAATCAAGGAATCCTAGGGTTCCTTATATGTGGACATACATTGAGCCTCCTAGGTGAAAACGGTCCTCAAAATCATGAAATAAACCCTTCCAAAGGAGGCGGCTCCATAAATCAAACTCATGAATCCTCAAAAGGTGTCTCCAAAGTGTGATCATGTCCGAAATCCAAGTAAAGAACCTCCATAAAGCATGGAAAGAGCCCATACAAGTCAAATCAAGTCACAACATCACCTAAAAGTTATCATAAAGTCCACACGTGTGGGTTGACCCTCAAATCAAGCAATAAATGGTTCAAAAAGTTTTTAATTGAGAGGGAGTTTTGGAATCTTCAACGTGACATGTCAAAAGGAAACTCATGCAAGCAAAAATAGCCCAAATGTGCCTTGGAGGATGTGACCAGTTCCTTGGGATACATGTACTACCTCAAGAACTGTGAGACTTGGGAAACGTGAAATTGTCCAAACATTTGCATGAAACCAAAGTCACCCTCAAACCCTAGGGTGCTCCAAAAGCGTTATGCATCATCAAGCACTACACCAAAATCTTCCATCAACGCTTATGAAATCAACCAGTACCCCAACTGTCCAAAGCTCCAAAATACAAGGGCTAGTGAAGCAATTCACTAGGGTTACCCCTTGTCAAAATGAGGGGTAACAATGTGGACACTGAAGTGACTTAAAATATTGGAGTAATGTGGGTCCCAAATGAGCGTTCAATGTTTCTCATCAATCGGTAAACATAATAATTCATGGCCAACTTTCTTTAGTAGATATCTCCATACATCTATGCATAATGCAAGTTTGCTTCATATAGTAACATCGCATCCAACTACTTGTATTGTGTTTGTAAGCTTCTAGAGTAGTAATGAGTGCATTTACTAGTGGATCATTGAGGTAGGTAACTATAGGATTAGTTGTTTTGTGCATATGTTGATAACCAAAATGAAATTATTGCAAGGTCATCCATTTCTGTTGACATGTGCTTTGCATCTTAGTCTACATCTTACACAAATTACAAAGACTTGTGATCAAAGTGGATAATGGTCTCCTTACCCAACAAGTAGCGCTTACATTGGCACACTGCCTACAAAATGGCATAAATCTCACAATCATATGCTAAATAGTGTTGGATGACATCATTAAATGTATTCAAATGGTATGTTCTAGAGTGAGAATTGTGCCCATAGCATATTTGAATGCATCGATTTTGATCTTGAAAGGCTATCACATATTTGGAAGGATTATCATTGGCATTCAACAAGGTCCATGTTAGATCTCTTAAAATGTTTTTTGTTGTGCTTGAGTCCATCTTAAGGTTTTTTTGGTATTGCCACACAATCCTTGATTAAGAGGCCATGCACGTGTGAGAAGCCCAAGGAAAACCTTGGGTAGAAATTTGGTATAACAAGGAAGTTGTGAAGCTTTGTTAGTTGTAAAGGTAGTCAAGTCTCTTATGACTGCATATTATCAAACTCAACATGTACTCCCATGTCATCAATGACATAGCCAAGGTATTGGATCATTTTCACGCCAAAGGAACACTTGGTGAGGTTGGTGTACAACTCGTGCTTGCACAAGCCCTATAAGACTTGTGGAATCTAGTATATTTTCTCTCTCCAAGTGTTGTTGTAGATAATCACATTGTCTAGGTACACCACTACAATATGATTTGTGAAAGGTTATTTTGCATCATCCATCAACCATGAGGGTTGTTGGCGCATTAATGAGACCAAGGGGCATCAATAACCATTCATAAAGACCTTGTATAATTTTGAAAGCTATCATGTAGACATCTTTGGGATCCACTAGAACCTTATGGTAGCCTCACTTGAGATCTAACTTGGTAAAAAATTGTTTGTCTCAAGTTATCAAGGAGACCTTCCATGCATGAAATTGGATAATGGTTCTTAATATCTATATAGTTAAGCGAATGATAATTTATGCACATGTGCTATATTCCTTCTTTCTTCAGCATGAGCATAATCAAACTTCCATATGGGGAGGAACTCAACCTAATATGCCCCTTGCCCAAAATCTCCTAGATCTACCTTTTGATCTCATCATTTCACTATATCGATCTAGGATTAAGGGGTATGTTAAGGAGAGGTGTGCCTAGAACTAGATCAATCATATATTGGGTCTAACAATGCCAAGGTACTCTCATTGGGTCTCTAAACACATTAATGTAATCCTCAAAAATCTTACTTGCACATGGTGTGTGATAGACAATAATTAGGTCTCTTCCATAGTGTTGTGTTTGTTTATTTACAAATCATCATAAGTAGGAACTTCTAGCTATGGTTGATAAGCTTGTACATTGTTTGGCAAAGATAAAGAATTTCAACTTGGGAATGACCTACTATACATAGTAGAATTGTTTTCCAATGATGAGAAGCACACTTTAAGGTTGTGCTTTGTAAACACCATGGGACTCACACATAAATGGTTTGCCAAGCAAGATATCACAAATTCAAAAGGCATCACATTACATTGAATCTTGTTCTTTTAATAAAGTATCGAAACTTTCATTGTTGTGTAATGTGTGAATCCTTATCATTATTCAATTAACCAATATTGTTATGGCCCTGACCTTTATTCATATTATTATCTTTATCACACTCCAAGTACATTTTCTTCCTTCCTCTTCTCTCATTCGTCTACTTACGGTTCTCTTTTTAGGACTAGGGGTGCCCACCTTTCTTATATGTGCATCATCCAAGAGGGGTAGTATTGGAATGTTATTAACCCTAATATATTCTTCTATATATATATAGCAAGGAGACTCATGGATAAGTGTCTCATGTTATGTATTTCTCTACTGTAACCGAGAGGTTTTCCTCCTCAAAGTGACATCTTTATAATATCTCCATTCATTATTTTGCATACTATTAGAGTGGTTGTATGAAATATCATGACCACTTATGTTTTTTTATGATGTTTTGGATAATTTGGATCATAACAAGTGGTATCAAAGCATGGGATTCTCAAACCAACACCATCAAGGAGTACTATTTAGTCATAGAGCTATAACTATTGACAAGGATATCCAAACTTAATGTTTCAAAAAGATGATATATACAAGTATTTGGTTAAAATTTGAGTATGGTGTGGGTTTCAAAGAGGTATAGTTCCTAACTTAAAGTTTCAAAAAGATGATATATACAATTATTTGGTTAAAATTTGAGTATGGTGTGGGTTTAAAAGAGGTATAGTTCTTACAAATTGAGGTTAAAGTCCAAACTTGAAGAACTACCAAAAATAGTAAGTGGCAATAAATTGTGCATATCTTTTGATTTTCAAATCCAAATTACATGTGACTTGATTCATCTAAATTAAAACATCCAAAGTTGTTATAGACTCAAATTTCAAATGATTTGTCACGGGATTCAAGGAGTTATAATTTGTTCATGTTTTCTCTCTATGGATGGTAATTTTGGCATAACTCATAATTTCCAGATCTAATCACGTGAGACTAATTGCATTAGGTAAACAACATTTTCAAATATCACAACTTGAAATTTTATGTAAATTATAGTAAAAAACATGGAGATATATCTAGTATAAGGTTGGTTTGTAGACCAATTCCTATAGAAGGGGGGAAAGCATTACGTCAACATAAAGTGAGTATAACTTTTCATTGTTATGTCCAAATCAAGAAATTCAAAAGAAATTTGGAAGAGGAATAGAGAAGATTTTTTATGTAAAAATTCAATCCATTTGGATTTGGGGTTGCACAAATATGGAGGTTTAAATATCTGGGCTTGAAAATCCCTAGTTCTACATTAATATTATCAAAATTTCCTAGCCAAAGTTCCAAATTGTATCGTTTGAAGGAAAAATATAGAACTATCTTCTTAAAGTGTGTCATCCCAAAATAATCTATAGTGATCATTTCATCCCTTGTAAGTGAACCCCTTGAAAACTTTAGTTTTTCTATTTTATTTTTGTAGCTTTGAACTATCCTAATATTTTATCTATGCATCTAGAAGACTAGGTCGGGTCACACTTACCAAATGGCCCCCCCATAAAAAGAGTTAAAAATTTAATTTATGTATGGATCCTTATGAGAATTCAAGGTTGTGGTGATATCAAGTATGGTTGCATACTATGAAATGTGATCACCAACCTCCAAAAATGGATGGATTCCCTAGAGGAAAGTTTGTTTTGAGAATTCAAGGCACAAATGGGTTTGTTCAAGGACCAAATATCTTGGGACATGGGTACTTTGAATATGATCATGGATTCAAATTCATATATCATTGTATCTCTAAATAAACCAAGATAAATCGTCTACCAATATGTTAGGATCATCCTCCCTAAGAGGGGTGTCATGCTACTTCTTGACTACAAAGATAAATCACTTACCAAAAGTGGATATAAAAAAGTTTGAAGGTAATGATGCTCTTAGGTGAGATAAGTGGAACCCATCAAGTTCCACTAGAATAGAAGGTGATCCTAACATCACTTTACTTTGAGATAGAAATATTCCAATGGTCCTAATAGATAACAAAGATGAATCCTCCAAGAACAATATACACTTGGGATCACTTTGTGGGTGATCTTATTGCTTAGTATGATAATGTGTGAGAGAAAGACTATTTCAGTCAATTGTCGAAACTGATATGCATGGATTTGATGATGGAACATGCCTTGCAAAATAAAAAACTAACCACCAGAGTAGAGGGATTAAGTGACAAGATTTTGGAGCATTATTTTTCCAAGGAAAATTGTCGGTTTTTTTCCTATGTGAAGCTTAGATTGTGTTCTAACCAAGGCACCTTTTTATTCCAGTAGAGTAGATAGTGGTAATATCATGCCCTCCTTTAGCAGTTATGTACAACAATAATGAAGGCGTAGGGGGATTTATGGAAGAGAGAGATATAGATAGTACATGTATTCCAATAACATGCTTGCAACATCCTTAATTCAATTCAAATTTAGATTTTTTTCCATATTTACCAATTCAATTTTATTTTTGAGGTTTTTCTTTAATTAGTATTTGCATGCACATTGAGTTATTTATACTAAGTTCTCATGCATGTGGATTCTCATTTCTTAGTTAGGGCACAAATCTCTAGGAGGATGCATGCTTGCATGCTTCAATTTATCTCCAATGGACATGCACATCACTTGGCCCTTCTATCCATGCAAGGAAAGTGCATCATGATTAAGGTTTGATACTTTCAATTGAGGCTTTTTTGTGCATGTGTCCAAATTCTTTGTACCTTCTACTCTTCCTAACCTATAAAGGAGAAGAAGAGCGCACCAATGTGGTGGTTCGAGAGTTTGAGTTTTTGAGCAATAACATTGTTTAGTTTGTTGTTTTTAGATTTAATACAAAAACAATGTTGTTGTTTTGAGAGTTCAAATCAATTGTTTGTTGTTTATATTATTAGAAATATATGTTTGTAGGTTAATGTACTCTATAGCTAATATTTTGATCGATATTTTCAATATTTAGGTATCTAAAATTTTAGGTGAAATTCTTGAGTGTGGAATCTCCTTACCATGCTCTGATATTTGACGCGGTATCAAAGGGTGTTGTTAAAACCTTCTAACTATTATGTTGCATGAAAATCAACAACCCAAGGGAGAAAGTCTCTGGACAAAAAAATATTCCATGTAATATTCGTTGGGAGAAAGGAACGAAAATTTCTAGAATCTTAATTCCAAGATGATTGTGCATATTTACAAAGCTAGAACAAATGCTTTGGGGTTTCAATATTGTCGCACAATGTGAATTTGGGGTGCACAACTCCATAGTATTTTAAGGATTTCCCTTCTGAATGGACTTTAACCTATACAACCTAGTCTTATCCTTTGAATTGGTTAACCATACTTTATTGATCTTGGCCTCAAGTATAGATCGTTTTGACAACCATTTGTACCCCATGAATTGGCTCAAATTTCATAAAACCATTTCTTTGGCTCCATCTCCAACCTTTCCACCAAGCCATAGGTACTGGTAGGCCAAGCTCAAGGAAGAGGTTATGTCAGATCATCCCTTGAAATTTTTCTAACATAATATTGTCCATAGGATCAAGAAGAATTATATTTTTAAATGTTATAAATGCCATATGACTTTTCCCCTCTTCTAGTATCTAGAATAAATGTCATAAAGGTCTCTTGAATCCTGAATGTATTTATTGTGTAGCCTCTAAATGAAAACCAAGAGTCTCTAAATAATTTTCTCCCTTTCTACAATACCAATGGAAACCACCCTAAGAAGCGATCATTGAAGGAGACACCATATTTGAGTAAGACACATTTCCAAACCAACTTGTGCTTGATGGCTTACAAGCTCTTCAAACACTTTTGGAAAAAAAGTCTTTGTGATACGAATCAGGGTTAGAGTGGTGAATAGGGTATACAAGTTTAGTTTTCTCCATATTTTTTAGTGAAAGGGAGCCCCAAAAGAAGTACAATTTCTGAAAATGCACTTCCAAGATTCCTTTTATTTTTTACGAGGAAAACCTCACAGGGAAACCCCTTGGCACTTCTCTGCATTTCACAGATGGTACTTAGAGTAAAACCATCGATGATAAATATGGTCTCTGACCTAATAGGGACATCGAGTGAGGCATGTAAAAACCATAGAGCAAGAGTTTTAATGAGAATTTTTTAAGATGTGTTCAACTAACTTATCAACCAAGTTGTGACAAGATATTGGTCCCTCTATATTTGGAACGAACTTGATCATCCCTTTGTTAATGAAGCTACCAAGGGTACAAGTTTATATAACTTTTTTGTACACTTGGAAAAGGTCTAGGCCCATGAATTTCTTGATGGCCTTATAAAACTTACATGGGAAACCATCTTGGGCAGTTGAATTATAATATGACATGTGTTTAATGGTTGTTGTCAATTCATCCAATGTTTTCCCTTGTTTCATGCCATTATTTCTCTATTATCAATTTTTGATGGACTACGCTAGTAAAATTTTACATGGCCACCTTTCTTTCCTTTATCATACCTTGAGACTAAAACACCATTTTATGTTGATTGGAAAACTCCCTTTCAATTTTTACTTAGTCAATTATTATGTCATTTGCAATTTTGAGGGCCTTGATGTGTTCCACAATTTATCTGGAGGAAAGGGATTTAAAAAAAATCTTAGTTATTTTATTGCATGTCTTCAACCAGTGAAATCGAACTCTAGTTTGGGATGCCATTGATTTATATGTCTCTTTAACCTTCAATGAGTGTTGCATCCTTAATGCTCTAATTTGAAATTTCTCACTACAATTAGGGCTAAGTTGCAATGCCATGACACCTATTCCAACTCTTTTGTGACAACCTTGTGCATCCTCCTTTTGACTGCCATGATTTGTCTGTTATAACCTATTGGAAAGGTAGTGACCCTTCTTATGTCATCCTCCCACCAGAGAATAAAACCTCTATATTCTTGGGCTTGTGGGATAAGGTTCTAAATCCTTTAGATGGCTTCAATTCAAGATTCATGTTTCAAGTGAGGTTTTCAACATGAACCTTGTGTTTAACAATGTGGGTTTTTCAAAGGCTTGGGACATAATGGAAAACATCATCAATTGGTGATCATAAAGTATGTCTCCTACCATAACTCCCATCACTAGCACTAGCCTTCTGCCTTTGTGCTAAAAAAAAAAGAATTGTTCCAATGGCATATCTATATTCAATCTTTTCAAGACTCGCGTATTTCCTTTATGAAAGTTGGACCATGTGAACCAAATCTTAAGTAAGTCTTTGAGGTAGAAATTTTAGGGTCAAAGAGGCCAAGTCTGGCTTTGAGGCCATTCCATTCCATTTAATACCTTGGGGGGCTTCAAGCATGCAAACAACCTTCTTTATCTTCTTAAATTTATGCATTGTTGAAGTCACAACAAGACAACCAACCAGCCTCTAAAATATATTTAGTTGGCCAAGCCCATAAGGCCTCCCTTTCACTGGCATCATTTCAAATAAAATTATTGGTTAGGCCTAACATATGGCCTTTGAACCCCGGATGGGGTGTCAGATCGCTCAACGTGGCAGGAGATGAGGGAGGGTAGGGGGCGTCGTGGCATGGAGCCACGTGATGGGCTTGTGCCACAGCCCATCACCCCACCTGAAGTTTAAATGGAAGTTATGGTGATGTGAGGGCGCATTAACGACGACGTCCTCTCCCCCTCGTTGCAAAATCGAATGAATAGGTGCACTATGGATCTGACTCACTTTGTTTTGAAGTTTGCAGAGCTCCCCCCTCCGCCATTGAAGTTCATCGTTGTTCTTCTCCCCTGGTACCTGGAGACCTTCGACCCTTCTGCCAGCTACACTGAGCTTCTAATGACGAGGTCAAGGCCAAGAGGCAAACCCAGGCGGGGCTCCCCTTGGAAACCTCGACGGCCTTCGATCTCTCCTCCGGATTCCACCTCAGATGATTCTTCCCCTCGCCATCAGTCCAATCCCACTCCTGTCTCTCTGCGACCTCAACAGTTCAGCTCTATGGCAGTCACACCCCGCACGCCCGTCTCACTCTTACGGATTCTTAATGACTTTTCGACAGTCCCTCATAACCCTTTGACCCTCCATGACCCTCCGAGCAGACTGGATGGCGAACCTTCTCCACAGGGGGTGCCTCGAGGGGCAGGTCACAACTCTTAGGATTCCTTTGACAGAGAACAATTTAGGCATAGTCTGTTTGTTTTACACAATTTGGTTTTCGAGTTAAGGTGGGAGGTGGCGGACTTGCACTTTCGAATGCAGACCACGGAAGCAAAGGTGGTCAATTTCCTTCAAATTATCGTATCTTTGCATGCGGCCCTGTTCCCGGATCCTGTCAATGACAACGAAGAAGACGGTCAGCACCGGGGGCTGAACCAGGCAGACATGCAGCAAGAGGCGCACAAGGAAGGTAAAGAAGAAGCTGAGGATGGCAAGGATGCTGACAAGCAGTGGGGCGACGAGACAGCTTACATTGAGGAAGAGCCCTGGCCAGGAGACCTCCAGGCCGCGCAGACCAGTCACCTGCCAGGTGTCTAAGTGTTCAGTTTTAGTTATCCAATGATACATAGTAGAAATAAACAGTATAACTACTGTCTCTCTGGTTTTACTTATGACTTAATGAACTATTGGATGATTGGGCTGGCTGGACTGGTTTCCCCATGGACTAGGGCAGTCCAGTTACTACAGCTTGCACCATTTTGTATTTTGCTATCCTGTTTCAGTCTCTGAAAGCTTTTAATATACATACACTCTTATTTACAAAAAAAAACATATGGCCTTTGAAATCAAACAACACCCACACTACATGGTTGGTTGAGAATGAACCATGTTGTATAATGGCCTCATCCACCTTGAAGATATTAGGGTTGAAGTTACAACTCTACCTTCATTATGGTTAGTGAAAAAAATAATATAATATGGTCATATTCCCCAAAGGGAATCTTAAGCATAAACCCAATAATTTTGACCTCTTGCAAACACAAAATATCAAGTTCAAAAACATAAGATCTTACTCTTTTAACCATGGATTTGTGACAGAGGTTAGTGAGCCCCCATACATTCCATGATAATAATTACATTAGGAACCTTTAAGAATAAAATCCATCTCCACTCTCTTGCCCGGTTAGGGCATCGAAGGGAATCAAAGAGTTCATATTATGCATTTAGAGTGGAATCCTCTTAGGGAATTTTAGTTTTGTATGACTATAAATAAGAAATAATTAATATATTGTGACCCATAATGGATCTACATAGTTACTATATTTTATGTTATATGCAAGAATGGGGAAGACATAATTTGGGGCCTATAGGGAGCACTTTGGGTCAAATATTGG
Organism: Picea engelmannii; assembly: GCA_009831015.1. Taxonomy (NCBI): domain Eukaryota; kingdom Viridiplantae; phylum Streptophyta; class Pinopsida; order Pinales; family Pinaceae; genus Picea; species Picea engelmannii. The sequence continues at coordinate 276,217 of ML789376.1, read as the reverse complement.
AAAACACACTTACAAACCATAATTGAAAATCCTTTGATTTAGGGGGGCCCAAAAAGTGTCATTTTAGGGTCCCTAACCTAAAAAAAAATGTATTTTATATCCTTACTACATTATATAGGTTGAAAGAATTTCCAATGAAGGGTCATTTTCCTCAAACAAAGTTTGTATGTAAAATTTATTCCCTCAAGAAGGTAATTGCCATTTTTTTTCCCTATGAGTATTTATGGAAGCCATGTAGCTCACTGTGATTCACACATGTGGAATTAGTAATGTACAAGAATTAAATAGAGAATTCTACCAGCATTGTGAGTTTCTAAAACACTAACCATAAAGGCCAAGTAAGGGTGTTAAATTCCAAGCCAAAATGAGGGAAATGGGTTGATCTCCTATTATTATGATTTCATGTTTCATAGCAAATTAGTGGACAAGAGGAGTAGAGATAACACAGAGCATAAGAGAAAGAGAATTTTTTAGGGCATTGTATTGGACCACAGTGTCTCATAGATCCATAATGAGCTAAATGATTTCTATATTTTTTCTTATACTCTTAATTGATTAAGAAGAAAGGCACAATCCTTCATTTTGTTGGAGTTTTTTCCCATGTAGGGTTTCTAATCCATGGTAAATATTGTGTGCATGACATGGTATTATGTGTCTTTTCTAGTGTAGTTCTATTTTATTTTCACGGTAGTTTAAGAACCTATGTGTTGCCAATGTTAAATCAATAAAAAATAGAAAAACATAGTCATGCAGTGGAGCATATGCTCCTTGTAGTAGTAGTAAGTTGTAAGAACTACTCTAGCAAGATAATCATTGGAATATCCATTGCACTTTATAAATCATCCTAGTTTTCTTTAGGATTTTTTGTGGTTTGATAATATTATATGCTTATTTGGATTAGAAAGTCTAAATATAAGGGATAATTTCACCTTGTGGATCTAGAAATTGGAACAAGAAGGGTAAAGGCATATCCACAAGCCTCATATATGGCAAAGGAACATATGGAAAAGTTTGTTGATTATGGTGAAATAATAATTGCAAGGTCAAAGTTACATTTCCATGAGTATTTCCTTACTAATGGATGTACTTGAGAGAAATATTGACCCATTTCCAAATCAAGATCCCGACTCTCATGAGAAACCAGAAGATCAAGTTGAGTCAAAGGAAGAGAAGGAAGAACTGAAGGACAAAAAAGGGAAATCCAATAACCAATCTTCTCATTATTATTTAAAGTGAAAGAAAAGGTCAATATCAATCCCAATGAAGGCGAGGTTGACACAACTAAGTTGAATCATTGCTTGCATCAATTATAATTTTATTTTAGTGTACATAATGTATGAGAGGGAAAAAAATAGATTTTTTTAGACTCAATCTAGAAGGACATGCATGAACTTGGTGGGAGATTTAGACCAAGACCCTTCGGTTGCAGGGAGACATGCCACTAATTAAGTGGGAGGCATTAAAAACCCTCCTCAAGTCCCAATTTTCCCAATCAAAGATGAAGAGGACCAAAGGATTTGTTGGCCCTACTAACAACAAACGCAAGGATAGAGTGTACATGAGTAAAAATTGAAGGTCGAAAAAAGGAACTCCAATAACCAATTTTCTCATCACTTATTTAAAGTGAAAACAATCGCCAATATCATTCCCAATGAGAGTGAGAAAAACATAGTTAGGTTGAATTATTGGTTTGATCAATTAGAATTCTATTTTAGTGTAAATAACATATGAGAGGGACAAAAATAGATGTTTCTAGACTCAATATAGAAGGACATGCACAAACTTGGTGGAAGAGTTACACCAAGACCCTTAGGTTGGAGGGAGACCCTGTTAAAATAATAGGTGTGCTTGTTTCACCATAGACAATATCACTATATTGTCACCCAACCATAGGCACAAAGTCCACCCCTGAGCACCTTAACCTTGACAGACATAATAATTCTGGAAGCAATCACTAGAACCAATAGCCAACCAAGGTAGCATATCTCTCTCCAAAGCTAACATACCAAGCAGAAAGTCCAAACCATAACCAAAGACCAAGACACTACTGCAGTAGCTGCAACTCTCCTCCAGTGATGCACACCACTAGTCCTTATGCAGTTTTGAGAGTGAGTGAGTACAAATGAGATCAAGCACCCTCTATTTATAGTCCTCCAAATTACTTAACTGGGTTGAATTCTTATCTTGGAGGCTAATAACTTAATATAAATTTTTCTCTTGAGTCGACTTGTCTTATAGGGTTATTAAACAACTATTTAGGTTTTCTCTTGCTTCCCAAAATATTCTAGTCTCGTCAAAGGTTACACGTAGAGGTCAATACCTCTCGCATATACCGTAATATCAACACTCCCTCCTAGCTAGGGAGGTATTAAAGGCAATGGTCTTGAGCACAAACAAACCATTCAACCGGTAGCATCATCATAGCCACGCAAGCTATCTCATGATCAAATCACGAGCACCATCATCATTATACATCTAGATAGTCTCCATGGAAATCAAAACAATGTCATCCAATAGAACACAACTGTGTTTATCCATAGTAGTATACACCTACTATCCAGTGGTACACAACCACTCCTAGTAGCACATATCTACTAACAAGTGACATACAATCACTACCAGTGGATCACATCCACCATAGTAGCATACAAATATTTTCCAGAGACATGCATTCTCCACAGTGATCAAATCATATCATATGATATCATCCTGCATTAACAATTTCATTAGTTGCATCACCTCTAAATCGTACTAGCATGATGTGCATGCATCATATCTAAGTTGTATTGGCGTGATCTGGAGTATCATCTACATCATCTCTAAGTCGTACTAGCATGACATAACTAGCATGATGCCAACGCATCATATCTAAGTTGTATGCCACCTCTAAGTTGTATTTGGATGATGTATATCAATGCCTCACCGTGTCACCTCTAAGTTGTTGTATGATCGTCTCTAAGTCGTAGTAGCATGTCATATCTAGCATGATTCCAATGCATCATATCTAAGTTGTATGCCACATCTAAGTTGTGCTCGCATGATCATATCTAGCATGACACGAGCCCTCCTATATCATCTCTAAGTTGTATGATCATCTCTAAGTCATACTAGCATGATATATCTAGCATGATGCCAATGCATCATATCTAAGTTGTATGCCACCTCTAAGTTGTACTCGCATGATCATATCTAACATGATGCATCTCACCAGCATCGTCTCTAATTTGTACTAACATGAACATAAATAACATGATGCAAGCATCATATCTAAGTTGTATGTCCACCTCTAAGTTGTACTAGCACGATGATCCTCAGGCCACAATATCAACAACTCCAACCATCTGTATAATATCTAAGTTGTACTAGCATGAGACAGATTCGTAGCTCACTGACAATCCATGATGCCACATATTAGCGATCCCTCCCAACCAAGGAAGTCATCTCCTCCCTTTCAATCAAGGGAGGAATCTCCATGAGCCCCAACTTGTCCCTCAAGTATTCAAACTTTATCTTGGAAAAATGTTTCGTCAAAATATCTTTAGTCTGTTCATCAGTGGAGATATAATGGAGAACCACTTCTCCCCTCTGGACTTTATCACAGAGAAAATAGTACTTGATATCAATGTGCTTCGACCTGCCATGGAACATTGGGTTCTCTGATAGCTTCACACAGCTCTGGTTATCACAATATATCATGGTCTAATCCAGCACATGATCAAACAGTCCAAAAACCTGCTTACGGAGCCACACTGCTTTCGTACAAGCATAGAAGCTGCAATATACTCTGCTTCCGCAATGTTGAGTTCAACATAATTTTTTTTTCTACTAGCCCATGAAATCATAATAGAACCCAAACTTAAACATTGTCCATAAGTACTCTTTCTATATTTCGCACTCCCTACCCAATCTGAATCGATAAATCCATGAAAATTTACTTCACTGTTTGAGGCATATCTCAAACCATACATTATCGTCCCACAAAGATATCTCAAGATATGCTTTGCAGCCACCCAATTCTCTTGTCTAGGTTCCACCTGGAACTGGCTCAACATGTTCACAGCAAATCATATGTTTGGCCTAGTATTTACCAAATACATCAAGGAGACAATCAAATGTCGGTATAGGGACGAGTCTATTGGATCAGAATCAAAGTCTCTCAACTTCCTCAAATCTATTACCATGGGAGTTGCCATGGATTTGCAATCCATCATCCCAAACTTATGAAGGATCTTTACAACATACTTCCCTTGTCCTAGGAAGAATTCACCACACTTCTCCCACACTTCTAGTCCCAAGTAGTAGTGCATGAGGCCAACATCATTCATATCAAATTCAGTGGATAAATCCTTCTTACATTGAATAATGAGAGGCTCTGCACCTGTCAGGAACAATTCATCAACATATAATAGTAGAATAACAGGTGCATTGTTCACAACATTGTAATAGAGATTTGGATCAGCATGACTCTTGGAAAATCCAAGTCTCGTCAAATAACTATCAATGCATGCATACCAAGATCTTGGAGCTTGCTTGAGTCCATACAAGGCCTTCTTCAATCTGCATACACGAGTTTCTTTTCGGTGTACCTCAAAACCTTGAGGTTAATCTATATATACTTCTTCTTCAATCACTCCATTGAGAAAGGCGGTCTTTACATCCATCTGATGTAAACTCCAACCCATGGAAGCTTCTAGAGATATTATGGCTCTGATAGATGTATATCTAGAAACCGTAGCAAACATCTCATCATAATCTTCTCCCTCCTGGTAGGAGAACCCTCTAGCCACAAATCTCACCATGCACTTATCAATACCTCCATCTACAACATTATTTATCTTATAAAACCACTTTGAAGTGACTACAGACTTCTCTTTAGGTCTCGACACAACTTACCATACATCATTCTTCATGATGGATTGACATTCTTCCATCATGGCCTCCTTCCATTCTTTCTTCTTAATTTCTTCCTCAAAGGTGGAAGGTTCTACATTAACAAAACTTGTCATGAGTGCCCCATAACTAGTGAACCTTTTGGGTTTCTTGCTTTGTCTGAAGTACCAATGGGGGCCTTATGCTTTTATGCTTCCTGCAAAGTAGTTTCAAGCCATGTTGGTCTTTTTCTTGTCTTAGGTATAATAGTTGGTTCCACATATTCATGTGGTGGTTCTTGTTCTTCATTAGGTTGTTCTCGAGAACATGTACCTTCTTATCTGGTATCTTCATGTTCCTCTTCTTTGTTGGATTCTATAGATTCTTCTATAGACTTCTTAAATGCAATCCTTTCATAAAAAGTTATGTCTCTACTTATTTCAATATTATGTTGACCTGGAACATGGATTCTATATGCTTTTGATGATTCACTATAACTAACGAATATTCATCTCTTTCCTGAGGGTTCCAACTTCTTTCTCTTATCCTTGGGAACATGAATGTATACAGTACATCCAAAGATTCTCAAGTGTTCAACACTTGGCTTCTTTCCTAAGAAGGCTTCTTCAGGAGTCATGTTCTTCAATATTCTATGTGGACTTCTATTTTGAACATTAACAGTTGGCATATTGCTTCTCCCCATAGGAACATAGATAAGTTCTGATCATTCATCATTTCCTTGATTGATTCTTCAATGGTTTTGTTCTTTCTTTCAGCCACACCATTTTGTTGAGGATTGTGAGGGACAATGAGCTCCATCCTAATCCTAGCTTCTTTACAAAAGGAAATGATATCCTTGGAGGTGTATTCTCCTCCATTATCAGATCTTATTGTCTTGATCTTGTTATTTGTTAGATTCTCTACTTCAAACTTGAATTCTTGGAATTTTCTAAATACTTCATCCTTAGTATTTAACAGATACAACCATGTCTTTCTTGAGAAGTCATCTATGAAAATTACATAGTAAAGAGATCCTCCTAGAGACTTTACTGGCATAGGACCACATACATATGAATATATTAGGTCTAATATCCCTTTGGATCTATTTTCACTGCTTGGAAATGGTTTTTTAATATTCTTCCCAAGTGCACATCCTCTGCACACACCTTCATGTACTGATTGTAAATTTGGTATGCCTACAACCATCTGTTTTAGGGATGGAAAGGCTTGATAATGAAGGTGAGTATACCTTCTATTCCATAACTCACTAGGGTTGATTTCATCATGTACAAGGGCTTGTGTATTATGACCTAGGAGTTTATACAATCTTCCTTCATGAATTCCAATAACTATAACATCTTCTATCTTTGAATATTTAGACCATACACAAACTTTTCCATATACAAAGGCTACTCTATCTCCTTTCTCTTCCAAACAAGAATAGATACTAGATTCTTTTTCAAACCAGGAACATATAAAATATTACTAATATGCAATGAGTTACATGATTCCATCTTGATAGTAACTTGTCCTATTTCCTTGACTGCATAAGAGTTATTGTCTCCAAGCTCTACTTTATGAGGTGTCTCCTTTTCCTTCATGCATGAGAAATTATTATGGTCACCTGTCATATGCCTTGAAGATCCACTATCGAACAACCACATGTCATCTTCAATGGTTCTAGTAGGAGTTGAATAATAGAAGAAATTATCTTCATCATGCTTTGTCTTCTTTGAGGGTTCTTCATCATTTGAAATGGATGTGTGATGTCTTTCTTTTATCTTCCTTGTTAGTTTAGGACAATTCCTTTTGTAGTGGCCATAATCATGGAATTCAAATCATTGTACCTTTGACATATCTCTCTTGAACTTATTTCTTGAATTAGAGATTTTCTTACCTCCATGTCTTTTGAACTTTGTTGCAAAGGCTTGAGCATATTCTTCCTTCTGAGGTTTTCCCTTCTCTTTTCCTGCTTCAAACTGTGATTCCATGATATTTCCTTTCACGATATCTAGAAATTTATTCTGGCAAGGATGAGGTCCCTTGTCTTCCATGCTCTAAAGTTTAAATCCCCTTATAACTTGTTTTTGACTTCATAGAGTAAGTCATGACTAATTTAACTTGGTCAACCTTTGACTTTGACCAAAAACTCAAAATTGACACCTTGGCTTTCTAAGAGTACCAGGAGGTGTGTTTGGCTAGGGTGAACTAGGCTATCTAGGAATTAGGTCAAGCGCTTCACTTAAGGTGCCTCAACAAGAGGGTTAGGGTTTTGTTGTTGCAGCAAAACTATGACTGCAATTGAGAAAATTCTCCCAATATAGCTTCTAGTGGTTATATTGTTCGAAGATAGTGTGGGCCCATAACCTATTAAAATAATAAGTGTGCTTGTTTCACCATAGAAAATATAACTATATTTTTACCCAACCATAGGCACAAAGGCCACCCCCGAGCACCTTAACCTAGATAGATAAAATAATTCTGAAAGAAATCACTAGAACAAATAGCCAACCAAGGTAGTGTATCTCTCTCCAAAGCTAGCATACCAAGCAGAAATTCCAAACCATAACCAAAGACCAAGTCACTATTGCAACAACTGCAACTCTCCTCTAGTCATGTGCACCACTAGTCCTTATGCAGTTGTGAGAGTAAGTGAGTACAAATGAGCTCAAGTGCCCTCTATTTCTAGTCCTCCAAGTCACTTAATTGGGCCAACTTCTTCTCTTGGAGGCTAATAACTTAATATAAATTATCCTATTGAGTTGAATTGTCTTCTAGGGTTATTAACCAACTATTTAGGGTTTATCTTTCTCCTGGAATATTCTAGTCTCGTCAAAGACTACACATAGAGATCAATACCTCCCACAGCTACCATAATATCAACAGATCCACCACTCATTAAGTGGGAGGTATTAAAAACCCTCCTCTAGTCCCAATTTTACCCTATCAGAGATGAAGGGGACCAAAGTATCTAGTGGAACAACTATTGTAAAATGCAAGGATAAAGTGTACAAGAGTACACTATAGAGTTATGAAAATAAACCATTCAGTTGGGGATCTCTACCAAGAACCTAGAAATGGTCATCAAGTTCTTAGGTGGCCTTCATATTCACATAATCAGGAAATTTATGATATTCACACCCAATAAAAAGGGGATTTGATTGGTTTGAATCAACCTAACCATACCAACAAGGTGATTCAAATAAGGGAGAAAAGAAGAAGGGGAATTAGAAAAACAAGGATGATAATTCCATTGAACATGTGTACAGGGACCCTAACAACCAATGTGATCAATATAAATTTGATGGTCACACCAAAGAAAAATGTTGGAAGTTTCATCCATAGCTAATCCAAAGAACCATAAGTAAGAACATCCCATGAAGAATAATATAATAAGTGTGGAAGTTAGAAAGGAGATAGAAATTTTCTTTTAAATGTGGACAAGAAATTATCTACACAACAATGCAGAAGGAGGTGAATTTAGTAGCTTCCATCACAATAAGGAGAAGGAGACAACAAAGTTTTTCCATATCATAATTCAGACCAAGAAGAACAAGTTAGATATATTTTGGTTAATAGGACAACCTCATTGCAGAGGACATGGTACATAAGTTTGTATTATAGATGCATGATCACCCTCATCCATACCCTTTGGTATCGATGAATAAGGATGTAGAGTTAAAATCTACCAAATAGTGTAAGCTTAGATTTTCTATTAGTGCAAATTTTATTGATGTAGTAGAATTTTATGTGTTGCCTATTGATGTTTGTAGTATAGTGTTTGGTTGTCCCTATAATCATATAAAGGATTCCATATACAAGATAAGATAAAAATAATACCACATGGTCAATATTTCATCATTTTTTCACATAAGGTGAAGTATAAGATCTCTTTAGTGTGTGCCCACCAAGCTAAGA
>ML789376.1:244431-267380 GCA_009831015.1 Picea engelmannii | reverse complement strand
GGGGGGGGGGGGGGGGGAGTGTCATTTTAGGGTCCCTAACCTAAAAAAAAATGTATTTTATATCCTTACTACATTATATAGGTTGAAAGATTTCCAATGAAGGGTCATTTTCCTCAAACAAAGTTTGTATGTAAAATTTATTTCCTCAAGAAGGTAATTGCCATTTTTTTTTCCCTATGAGTCTTTATGGAAGCCATGTAGCTCACTGTGATTCACACATGTGGAATTAGTAATGTACAAGAATTAAATAGAGAATTCTACCAGCATTGTGAGTTTCTAAAACACTAACCATAAAGGCTAAGTAAGGGTGTTAAATTCCTAGCCAAAATGAGGGAAATGGGTTGATCTCCTATTATTATGATTTCATGTTTCATAGCAAATTAGTGGACAAGAGGAGTAGAGATAACATAGAGCATAAGAGAAAGAGAATTTTTTAGGGCATTGTACTGGACCATAGTGTCTCATAGATCTATAATGAGCTAAATGATTTCTATATTTTTTCTTGTACTCTTAATTGATTAAGAAGAAAGGCACAATCCTTCATTTTGTTGGAGTTTTTTCCCATGTAGGGTTTCTAATCCATGGTAAATATTGTGTGCACGGCATGGTATTATGTGTCTTTGCTAGTGTAGTTCTATTTTCTTTTCACAGTGGTTTAAGAACCTATGTGTTTCCAATGTTAAATCAATAAAAAATAGAAAAACATAGTCATGCAGTGGAGCATATGCTCCTTGTAGTAGTAGTAAGTTGTAAGAAGTACTCTAACAAGCTGATCATTGGAATATCCATTGCACTTTATAAATCATCGTAGTTTTCTTTAGAATTTTGTGTGGTTTGATAATATTATATGCTTATTTGGATTAGAAAGTCTAAATCTAAGGGATAATTTCACCTTGTGGATCTAGAAATTGGAACAAGAAGGGTAAAGGCGTATCCACAAACCTCATATATGGCAAAGGAACATATGGAAAAGTTTGTTGATTATGGTGAAATAATAATTGCAAGGTCAAAGTTTCAAGTTGTTGACATTTCCAGGAGTATTTCCTTACTAATGGATGTACTTGAGAGAAATATTGACCAAATCAAGATCCCAACTCTCATGAGAAACCAGAAGATCAAGTTGAGTCAAAGGAAGAGAAGGAATAATTGAAGGACGAAAAAGGGAAATCCAATAACCAATCTTCTCATTATTATTTAAAGTGAAAGAAAAGGTCAATATCAATCCCAATGAAGGCGAGGTTGACACAGCTAAGTTGAATCATTTCTTGCATCAATTATAATTTTATTTTAGTGTACATAATGTATGAGAGGGAAAAAAAATAGATTTTTTTAGACTCAATCTAGAAGAACATGCATGGACTTGGTGGGAGATTTAGACCAAGACCCTTAGGTTGCAGGGAGACATGCCACTAATTAAGTGGGAGGTATTAAAAACCCTCCTCAAGTCCCATTTTTTCCCAATCAGAGATGAAGAGGACCAAAGGATTTGTTGGCCCTACTAACAACAAACACAAGGATAGAGTGTACATGAGTAAAAATTGAAGGTCGAAAAAGGGAACTCCAATAACCAATCTTCTCATCACTTATTTAAAGTGAGAACAATCGTCAATATCATTCCCAATGAGAGTGAGAAAAACATAGATAAGTTCAATTATTGGTTTCATCAATTAGAATTCTATTTTAGTGTACATAACGTATGAGAGGGACAAAAATAGATGCTTCTAGACTCATTATAGAAGGACATGCACAAACTTGGTGGAAGAGTTACACTAAGACCCTTAGGTTGGAGGGAGACCCTGTTAAAATAATAGGTGTGCTCGTTTCACCATAGACAATATCACTATATTGTCACCCAACCATAGGCACAAAGTCCACCCCCAAGCACCTTAACCTTGGCAGACAGAATAATTTTGGAAGCAATCACTAGAACCAATAGCCAACCAAGGTAGCATATCTCTCTCCAAAGCTAGCATACCAAGCAAAAAGTCCAAACCATAACCAAATACCAAGAAACTATTGCAGTAGCTGCAACTCTCCTCCATTCATGCACACCACTAGTCCTTATGCAGTTTTGAGAGTGAGTGAGTACAAATGAGCTCAAGCGCCCTCTATTTATAGTCCTCCAAATCACTTAACTGGGCCAAATTCTTATCTTGGAGGCTAATAACTTAATATAAATTATTCTATTGAGTCGACTTGTCTTCTAGGGTTATTAAACAACTATTTAGGCTTTCTCTTGCTTCCCAAAATATTCTAGTCTTGTCAAAGGTTACATGTAGAGGTCAATACCTCTCGTATATACCATAATATCAACACTCCCTCCTAGCTAGGGAGGTGTTAAAGGCAATGGTCTTGAGCACAAACAAACCATTCAATCGGCAGCATCATCATAGCCACGCAAGCTATCGCATGATCAAATCATGAGCACCATCATCATTATACATCTAGATAGTCTCCATGGAAATCATAACAATGTCATCCAATAGAACACAATTGTGTTTATCCATAGTAGTATACACCTACTATCCAGTGGTACACAACCATTCCTAGTAGCACATATCTACTAACAAGTGACATACAGTCACTAACAGTGGATCACATCCACCATAGTAGCATACAAATATTGTCCAGAGACATGCAGTCTCCACAATGATCAAATCATATCATATGATATCATTCTGCATTAACAATTTCATTAGTTGCATCACCTCTAAGTCGTACTATCATGATGCGCATGCATCATATCTAAGTTGTATTGGCGTAATCTGGAGTATCATCTACATCATCTCTAAGTCATACTAGCATAACATAACTAGCATGATTCCAATGCATCATATCTAAGTTGTATGCCACCTCTAAGTTGTACTCAGATGATGTATATCAATGCCTCACGGTGTCACCTCTAAATTGTATGATCGTCTCTAAGTCTTAATAGCATGTCATATCTAGCATGATGCCAATGCATCATATCTAAGTTGTATGCCACGTCTGATTTGTGCTCGCATGATCATATCTAGCATGACACAAGCCCTCTTATATCATCTCTAATTTGTATGATCATCTCTAAGTCGTACTAGCATGATATATTTAGCATGATGCCAATGCATCATATCTAAGTTGTATGCCACCTCTAAGTTGTACTCGCATGATCATATCTAAAATGATGTGGCTCACCAGGATCGTCTCTAATTTGTACTAGCATGAACATAAATAACATGATGCAAGCATCATATCTAAGTTGTATGTCCACCTCTAAGTTGTACTAGCATTATGCTCCTCAGGCCACAATATCAACAACTCCAACCATCTGTATAATATCTAAGTTGTACTAGCATGAGACAGATTCGTAGCTCACTAACAGTCCATGATGCCACATATCAGTGATCCCTCCCAACCGAGGAAGTCATCTCCTCCCTTTCAATCAAGGGAGGAATCTCCATGAACCCCAACTTGTCCCTCAAGTATGCAAACTTTATCTTGGAAAAAGGCTTCATCAAAATATCTTTAGTCTGTTCATCAGTGGAGATATATTGGAGAACCACTTCTCCCCTCTGGACTTTATCACAGAGAAAATAGTACTTGATCTCAATGTGCTTCGACTTGCCATGGAACATTGGGTTCTTTGATAGCTTCACACAGTTCTGGTTATCACAATATATCATGGTCTAATCCAGCACCTGATCAAACAGTCTAGAAACCTGCTTACGGAGCCACACTGCTTTCGTACAAGCATTAGAAGTTGCAATATACTCTGCTTCCGCAATGTTGAGTTCAACATACTTTTGTTTTCTGCTAGCCCATGAAATCATAATAGAACCCAAACTTAAACATTGTCCATAAGTACTCTTTCTATCTTTCACACTCCCTGCCCAATCTGAATAGATAAATCCATGCAACTTTACTTCACCGTTTGAGGCATATCTCAAACCATACATTATTGTCCCACGAAGATATCTCAAGATATGCTTTGCAGCCACCCAATTCTCTTGTCTAGGTTCCACCTGGAACTGACTCAACATGTTCACAGCAAATCATATGTTTGGCCTATTATTTACCAAATACATCAAGGAACCAATCAAATGTCGGTATAGGGATGAGTCTATTGGATCAAAATCAAAGTCTCCCAACTTCCTCAAATCTGTTACCATGGGAGTTGCCATGGATTTTCAATCCATCATCCCAAACTTATGAAGGATCTTTACAACATACTTCCCTTGTCCTAGGAAGAATTCACCACACTTCTCCCACACTTCTAGTCCCAAGTAGTAGTGCATGAGGCCAAGATCATTCATAACAAATTCAGTGGATAACTCTTTCTTACATTGAATAATGAGAGGCTCTGCACCTGTCAGGAACATTCATCAACATATAACAGTAGAATAACAGGTGCATTGTTCACAACATTGTAATAGAGATTTGGATTAGCATGACTCTTGGAAAATCCAAGTCTCATCAAATAACTATCAATGCATGCATACCAAGTTCTTGGAGCTTGCTTGAGTCCATACAAGGCCGCCTTCAATCTGCATACATGGGTTTCTTTTCGATGTACCTCAAAACCTTGAGGTTAATCTATATATACTTCTTCCTCAATCACTCCATTGAGAAAGGCGGTCTTTACATCCATCTAATGTAAACTCCAACCCATGTAAGTTGTTAGAGATATTATGGCTCTGATAGATGTATATCTAGAAACTGGAGAAAACATCTCATCATAATCTTCTCCCTCCTGCTAGGAGAACCCTCTAGCCACAAATCTCACCATGCACTTATCAATACTTCCATCTACAACATTATGTATCTTATAAAACCACTTTGAAGTGACTATAGACTTCTCTTTAGGTCTTGACACAACTTATCATACATCATTCTTCATGATGGATTGACATTCTTCCATCATGGCCTCCTTCCATTCTTTCTTCTTAATTGCTTCCTCAAAGGTGGAAGGTTCTACATTAACAAAAATTGTCATGAGTGCCCCATAACTAGTGAACCTTTTGGGTTTCTTGCTTTGTTTGAAGTACCAGTGGGGGCCTTATGATTTTCTGCTTCCTGCAAAGTAGTTTCAAGCCATGCTAGTCTTTTTCTTGTCTTAGGTATAATAGTTGGTTCCACAGATTCATGTGGTGGTTCTTGTTCTTCATTAGGTTGTTCTGGAGAACATGTACTTTCTTATTTGGTATCTTCATGTTCCTCTTCTTTGTTGGATTCTATAGATTCTTCTATAGACTTCTTAAATGCAATCATTTCATCAAAAGTTATGTCTCTACTTATTTCAATATTATGTTGACTTGGAACATGGATTTTATATGCTTTTGATGATTCACTAAAACTAACGAATATTCATCTCTTTCCTAAGGGTTCCAACTTTTTTCTCTTATCCTTGGGAACATGAATGTATACAATACATCCAAAGATTCTCAAGTGTTCAATGCTTGGCTTCTTTCCTAAGAAGGTTTCTTCAGGAGTCGTGTTCTTCAATATTCTATGTGGACTTCTATTTTGAACATAAACAGTTGGCATATTGCTTCTCCCCACAAGAACATAGATAAGTTCTGATCATTCATCATTTCCTTGATTGATTCTTTAATGTTTCTGTTCTTTCTTTTAGCCACACCATTTTTTTGAGGATTGTGAGGGACAATGAGCTCCATCCTAATCCTAGATTCTTTACAAAAGGAAATGATATCCTTGGAGGTGTATTCTCCTCCATTATCAAATCTTATTGTCTTGGTCTTGTTATCTGTTAGATTCTCTACTTCAAACTTGAATTCTTGGAATTTTCTAAATACTTCATCCTTAGTATTTAACAGATACAACCATGTCTTTCTTGAGAAGTCATCTATGAATGTTACATAGTAAAGAGATCCTCCTAGAGACTTTACTGGCATAGGACCACATACATATGAATGTATTAGGTCTAAGATCCCTTTGGATCTATTTTCACTGCTTGGAAATGGTTTTTTAATATTCTTCCCAAGTGCACATCCTATACACACACCTTCATGTACTGATTGTAAATTTGGTATGCCTATAACCATCTGTTTTAGGGATGGAAAGGCTTGATAATGAAGGTGAGTATACCTTCTATTCCATAACTCACTATGGTTGATTTCATCATGTACAAGGGCTTGTGTATTCTGACCTAGGAGTTTATACAATCTTCCTTCAGGAATTCCAATAACTATAACATCTTCTATCTTTGAATCTTTAGACCATACACAAACTTTTCCATCTACAAAGGCTACTCTATCTCCTTTATCTTCCAAACAAGAAATAGATACTAGATTATTTTTCAAACCAGGAACATATAAAATATTACTAATATGGAATGAGTTACATGATTCCATCTTGATAGTAACTTGTCCAATTTCCTTGACTGCATAAGAGTTCTTGTCTCCAAGCTCTACTTTATGAGGTGTCTCCTTTTACTTCATGCTTGAGAAATTCTTATGGTCACCTGTCATATGCCTTGAAGATCCACTATCGATCAACCACATGTAATATTCAATGGTTCCAGTAGGAGTCGAATAATAGAAGAAATTTTCTTCATCATGCTTTGTCTTCTTTGAGGTTTCTTCATCATTTGCAACTGATGCATGATGTCTTTCTTTTATATTCCTTGTTAGTTTAGGACAATTCCTTTTGTAGTGGCCATAATCATGGAATTCAAATCATTGTACCTTTGACATATCTCTCTTGTACTTATTTCTTGAATTAGATCTTTTCTTACCTCCATGTCTTTTGAACTTTGTTGCAAAGGCTTGAGCATCTTCTTCCTTCTGAGGTTTTCCCTTCTCTTTTCCTGCTTCAAACTGTGATTCCATGCTATTTCCTTTCACGATATCTAGAAATTTATTCTTGGCAAGGATGAGGTCCCTTGTCTTCCATGCTCTAAAGTTTAAATCCCCTTATAACTTGTTTTTTGACTTCATAGAGTAAGTCATGACTGATTTGACTTGGTCAACCTTTGACTTTGACCAAAAACTCAAACTTGACACCTTGGATTTCTAAGAGTACCAGGAGGTGTGTCTGGCTAGGGTGAACTAGGCTATCCAGGAATTAGGTCAAGCGCTTCACTTAAGGTGCCTCAATAAGAGGGTTAGGGTTTCGTTGTTGCAGCAAAACTCTAACGGCAACTGCAACTGAGAAAATTCTCCCAATATAGCTTCTAGTGGTTATATTGTCCGAAGATGGTGTGGGCTCGTAACCTATTAAAATAATAAGTGTGCTTGTTTCACCATAGAAAATATAACTATATTTTCACCCAACCATAGGCACAAAGGCCACCCCTGAGCACCTTAACCTAGATAAACAAAATAATTCTGAAATAAATCACTAGAACAAATAGCCAACTAAGGTAGTGTATCTCTCTCCAAAGCTAGTGTACCAAGCAGAAAGTCCAAACCATAACCAAAGACCAAGTCACTATTGCAACAACTACAACTCTCCTCTAGTCATGTGTACCACTAGTCCTTATGCAGTTGTGAGAGTGAGCGAGTACGAATGAGCTCAAGTGCCCTCTATTTATAGTCCTCCAAGTCACTTAATTGGGCCAACTTCTTCTCTTGGAGGCTAATAACTTAATATAAATTATCCTATTGAATTGACTTGTCTTCTAGGGTTAAGCTTTATCTTTCTCCTAGAATATTCTAGTCTCGTCAAAGGTTACACATAGAGATCAATACCTCCCACAGATACCGTAATATCAACAGACCCACCACTCATTAAGTGGGAGGTATTAAAAACCCTCCTCTAGTCCCAATTTTACCCTATCAGAGATGAAGGGGGCCAAAGTATCTAGTGGAACAACTAATGTAAAATGATAGGATAGAGTGTACAAGAGTACACTATAGAGTTATGAAAATAAACCATTTAGTTGGGGATCTCTCCCAAGAACCTGGAAATGGTCATCAAGTTCCTAGGTGGCCTTCCTATTCACATAATTAGGAAATTTATGATATTCACACCCAATAAAAAGGGGATTTGATTGGTTTGAATCAACCTAACCATACCAACAAGGTGATTCAAATAAGGGAGAAAAGAAGAAGGGGAATTGGAAAAATAAGGATGATAATTCCATCGAACATGTGTACAGGGACCTTAATAACCAATGTGATCATTATAACTTTGATGGTCACACCAAAGAAAAATGTTGGAAGTTTCATCCATAGCTAATCCAAAGAACCACAAGTAAGAACATCCCATGAAGAATAATATAATAAGTGTGGAAGTTAGAAAGGAGATAGAAAGTTTATTTTAAATGTGGACAAGAAATTATCTACACAACAATGCGGAAGAAGGTGAATTTAGTAGCATCCATCACAATAAGGAGAAGGAGACAACAAAGTTTTTCCATATCATAATTCAGATTAAGAAGAACAAGTTAGATATATTTTGGTTCATAGGACAACCTCATTGCAGAGGACATGGTACATAAGTTTGGATTATAGATGCATGACCACCCTCATCCATACCCTTTGGTATCGATGAATAAGGATGTAGAGTTAAAATCTACCAAATAGTGTAAGCTTAGATTTTCTATTAGTGCAAATTTTATTGATGTAGTAGAATTTTATGTGTTGCCTATTGATGTTTGTAGTGTAGTGTTTGGTTGTCCCTATAATCATATAAAGGATTCCATATACAAGATAAGATAAAAATAATACCACATGGTCAATATTTCATCATTTTTTCACATAAGGTGAAGTATAAGATCTCTTTAGTGTGTGCCCACCAAGCTAAGAGATTGATCAACTCAAGAAAGTAGTATGTATTTCTCTTCTTGACACAATGTTAGGAAGGCATCAAATTAGTGGGTCTGAAGGCATCCTTGGAATCATGTGTGAAAAAATAGAAACATCAAATAAAATATCTTATGCGAGACTATAAAGAGGTGTTATGGGAGCCAAAAGGTATGCCACATAAGATTAAAGTGAAAAAATGAGATATAACTATTGCCAAACTCTGTTTTACCAAAAATAGGATTGTGCATGAAGTCCACATTAGAGTTAGATTAGGTAAAGAAGAAATTGCAAGAATTATTGGAGCAAGGACTCGTAAGATCAAGTACCATAGCATATAGTTACCCTATTATTTTAGTACCAAAGGAGGATGTGACTTGGGTAATGTGCATTGACTACAGATATCTCAACAAGATCACTTTCAAGGGATAGTACCCCTTTATTAAGATCAATGACTTGTTGGATCATCTATAACACGTGAGGTACTTCACCAGGCTATATAATCAATTTCTATATCATCAAGTCCATATAAAGGAAGAAGACACTCAAAACACCATCTTCAAGACAAAGCAAGGTCTATACAAATATTTAGTAATGCCTTTCAATTTCAGTAATGCATTGACTACTTTTATGCAATGACTAATGTGTTGTTCCCATTCTTAGATTCATTTTTCATAGTATACTTGGATGACATTCATATATTTAGTTACACATGGGAGAATCATGGTGTCCTAAAGAAAGTGTTGGAGACACTAGGAAACACCAACTGCTAGTAAGCATAAAGAAGTGTGATTTTTTCCATAGTTTCAAGTGTATTCAACGCATGTGATTAGTGAAAGTCAATTAATATTGGTATTGAAAAGATAAAGGCCATCCTTAAATGTCTGAATCATACTAAACTCACTATTTTTATGGAGATTTCCAATATTCAAGGAAGTTCATACCATTATTTTCATTTGTGGAAACACCACTTCATCATTATGACAACCAGTGGTAAAACTTTTCAATGGGGTAAGAGTCAATAAAGTGTGTTTGAAGAATTATATCATACAATTAGTCAAGCCCTAGCCCCAACATTAATTACCTTGTAAAATCCATTTGAAATGGAAATAAATGCTAGTGAGTATGCTATTGGCGCAGTATTAATGAAAGGGGAAAGTCAATCTGTTGTCCTTTAGAGCTATTCCATGGAACAAATTTAACTAGCATACATGTGACAAGAAACTCTATGCCTTGGTTTAGATATTGAAGAAGTGGAAGCACTAATTGTTAGGCAAGGAGATCATTATACATATTGATCACCATTATCTACACTACTTGCAAATTAAGAGTATTATATCATTTTTTGCCACATCCTATGCATCATGCTTTGGTGTCCTACCCTTTCCCTATGCAAATTCAGTTTCCCCATTTTGCTCAATATTATATATGCTCAATCTGGGATACTATATGAAATTATTCTTGACGCACCACAGTCGAGTAATAGTCCAAGACAAAATCATGGGCCCCATGCCAATGCCATTATAGGCTCAACAAATTCCAAGTATGTAGACCAAGTGATGAATCGGATGAAAAATTTGTCTCTCAACCAGTCTACAGTGGGACAAGCTATGAATTTGTCTTCTCTCGCCCAGTCGTCGAAAGTACATTTTGTGCAGTCGACGAACCCAAAGGGTAACCAGCAGCTCGTAGGGAATAAGATGAAAGGTAGAAATAATAACCGCAAGGGTGGGAATAATAACAACAATAATAAGAGAAAGGACAATCAGAGTAACAACAAGTTTGGTAACAATTCTAGTGAGGGAAAGAAGGAAAAGCAGAAGGTGAAGTTTCCATGTAAGTTGTGTAAAGAGGATCACCTTACCCATTTATGCCCTAATATAGAGGAAGCCTCAAGTCTTATAGAGTAGCAGCATGTTGTGTTAACTAATATGTTTCCACATAATCAGAATATGGCCTCAGGAACCTCGAACACTAGAAATGCATTGGGTGGAGGTCAAAATCCCCCAGCACATGATGGTGGCCATCAATGCATGAATATGGTTCACTCTAATATTAGAGTAGCCACTAGGACTCATGATTATTGTCCTCAACAACCTACTTTGGGTGTAGAGCCTCCCCCTTTAGAAACACCTTTGCATATTGATAAGCCTAACCCTATGCCTCACATTCTAATAGGGGTTCTTAAGCGCTCTGCTCATAATCCCAATGCCAGAGCCACCCAGAATTACTCGATTTTCAAATATTTGGGCCAAACTTCGTGTGCAATGTCAGCTTTGGAGGTACTCTAGACATGCCCAACACATAGGAATTCCTTGTTATCTACTTTGGGGGATCATGACTCAAGTGTCTCAAAATTTATCAAGTTCGATGTCGCAAATGTCCAACCTCACTTACCTTACCATGTGGCTTTTCAAATCCATGTGGAATGTATGATTACAATTTCTAAGCATATTGTTGTTTATGAAGGTGCTTCTACGTCTGTGATGTCTCTATCTTGTTGGAAATCCATTGGATCTCCCTATCTTTCTCATTCTATGACTATGTTAACTGTGTTTGATGGGCATTCGTTCAGACCCCATGGTATCCTCCCTACTTTTTAGGTCTAGTTAGGTAGTAAAATCATGGCAGTTGAGGTCAAGGTTGTTGGTGCATCCCTGACAACAATATTTTACTGGAGCATAATTGGATTTATGCTATGAAAGTTATCGCGTCGTCGGTATTTCATGTTTTGTGCTTTCCTCATGAAGGGAAGATTGTGACGATCGACTAGTTATCTTGCTCGTGCTCTAGTTCCTCTACATCGGTGGGACCCTCGATCCCCATTGTCGAGAATTCTCAAAAGGAAACTAAGAACATTGGTGTTGGAATGTATTCTTCCTTGATGGGAACCTTTAATTTCTCGGCACCAATCTCATATATTAATTTTTTTTCTAATGAATACTCATCGTCATTGAGGTATGTCTCATTTCGCACTTCATATTCTGATGACCCATGGATTCTACCTTCTCTAACTGCATCGTATGAAGGTTACTCACACATAGAAATGGAAATGTTGTTGTCTACATTCAAGACTACAGACCCAATCCCCAACCTCTTCTAGTCAAATTGGAGACGTGTCACCAACCTCTGCTAGTCACCTTGGAGACATGTCGCCAGCCTCTGCTACTCATGTTTGGGGGAAGAAACCAGCCTCTACGAGTCATGATGAGAGAAAAATTTCAATCATTGTGATTCATACTGGCACTAAATCGCCATCCTCTGTTAGTCATGTTGGAGATGTGTTTCCAGCCTCTTCTAGTCATTTTGGGGGAAAACAACCAACCTCTATGATTCATGTTGGAAGCAAAAGTCTAGTCATTGCTAGTCATATTGGCATCTAGTCCCCAACCTGTGCGAGTCATGTTGGAAACCTATCAACAACCTCTGCAAGTCACATTGAAGACAACCCACCAGCTACTGTAATTCATGTTGGGTTCATCGATATTTTGTCTTCGATGTTGATCCATTCTAATAGGTAGTGATCTCGAAACTGGAATATAGGTTAGATTTTCCCCTTCATGCATTTTTTCATTATCCATTTCTTGATTCTTTCGGCCTTAGGATCAACCCCAATGAGTTGCAACACATAACCTACTTTGTTGTTTATAAGTGTTGCAATTCACGTGGTAGAGCCTATTGTTCATGGGTGCCCTAGTTAGAACCCTTTTTAACATTTGTCGCCCATGATGAATTACTTTCATAGGCTTGGGAGTTATGTTTAGTCCCTCCATGACATTGTGTTCAATCCTCATGTATTCTACTCAGTCTTTTTCTAACTACTACCTACGAGACTAACTCCATTACATCCTAGAGTTAGTTAAGCTCTTTTTAGACTCCTTAAAAATGAAAATATTGTCAAGTGAGATTGTTTTATTTCACACTCGTCAAATGGATTTGAAAGGACGTATATTCAGTATAAGTTTACCCCTTTTTCCGATCGAATGGACTAACTACAAAAAAGGAATACTCTAGTCAACATGGACTAGAAGAGTTCTCCTTGGTATTGTTTTACACTTTTTCGGGCTTAGGAGACTAAATTTACAAAAAAGGACACTATTGGAAACCTAATTCCTAATGTCGAGTTGCAATTTCATTTTAGTATCCTACTTGCATTGTTGAGCCTAATGTTGGCTCCTGATTTCTAGTTATAATCCCATTTCCCCAACATTTCTCATCATTCACCAAGCAATGCCTTTCATATATCCTTTGCAACTCGACACCCCTTACCCCTAGAGGAAACATTCCCTCGAGTGTCCATATCCTGCATGCATCCCCTTGAATCGATCATAGGTATGTTCCACTGTATGAAACTAGTTTTCTTGTTCATGACACTTGTTTTCTCTCTTGTATCATAACATTCTTTTACCTCTTTTTCAGGCTTTAATAATATGAAAAAAGAAAAAAAAAATGAAAAACAAAAAAAGGGCGGGAAAAGAGTATATATTTTATCGACAACAGTCTTGACGCCTTTGAAAATAGCACAAATTTTTTAGTCCATTCATCAAAGGTTTGGGTTTAGTATGGCCTTAGGAATATTAACTCGTTACTCAAAGTTTACTCCTCCGATTGGTTATTCTTCCAGTCCCTATGGAGAGTTTTTCGATGCCTCCTGTGTCACAAACTTTTGTCAATGTTCAGCCTTGATTATATGCGACCTGAGTTATCCATCAGTGTCATTCTCTTGTTCAAAGGAAGTCTAAACATGTGTCGACCATTCCTCAAAATTCTTGACTTTGCATGTCGACCATCTCTTTACAAGTGAATCTCAGAATCACATGAAATTATTGTCCTACCTTGTACCCTGGGCATACTTTTATCATTGATAGGTGAACTTGAACCCAATAGATGACATCTCTTCATTGGTTTTTGACTGGGTGGTTTCCCTTGTGTTTGAGGGCAAGAAATTTATTCACACATTGGGAATTATGTCGTGTCTTGGATTCCATTAGACCTTATTGGTGGTTTCCTTGCCATTGTCAGTAGTTTTCATTATTGGTTTTTATTCAAGGGGTATATTTCATGTACTACTTGCATTTGGTCCATGCAAGAGACGTGCATGGTCATTGGTTCGTGCATATCTTGTTCATATGAGTTCTTCCTAATGATCAAGTGTTGCCTTATACCTTGCATTGGATGATGGTGGATACCTTAATACCTTCCTTTTAATGAATCTCATTCCATCAACTTCAGCTCGTCTATTCTGGAATCGAGATCTATAGTCATAAGAGTACCTAGAGGCTTGCAGTCATCAGTGGCAGGTTCTCTCGCCATCGACAATTGGGAATACATTAATGTCTTCTGCTCAATGGATTCTTCAAGTGTTCGACCTCAACACCTTTATTCACAATTGTTGAATGTACTCAATTCATTAATGCATACTTTCATCATCAAAGGGTTGTCTCACGTTTTTTAATGGTATACCTCAATGATCGCCAATCAAATGAAGTCTCATTGTGTTCAACTTCAACTACTTTATTCACACGATGTGGATTTGCACCATCAACGGTTAGTGTAGAAGACCTCATAATCATAGTAGTAGTACCTCATACATGTTGTTTTCTTTCATTGCACCAGTCCTATATGACTTCAGTTATCATGGAAGATAAAATTGTACTTCATTGTATATAGATATCTTCAATTGATTTTGAGACTAGACTCCACTGTGTTTTGTTCATGCCTATGACCACCTATGGCATATGTCTACTTTGTATTGCCTATTCATGGCCATGAATAGTTATCTTCTATATACACATGGATCTGCAGTGTACTTCAGATTGACAACCATGTTTACAAAGTCAATATGTATTGTAATATTCTGACGGGTGACTAGTTCCTTCGACTAGGTCCTCACTACTCCACTTATGCGAATTGTAATGTATTTTGGCCATCATGATTTCTCCTCTAACCTCACACATTAGGGGGCATATGTTATAGAAATTTTTTTCACATCCTATGCATCATGCTTTGGTGGCCTACCCTTTCCCTCTGCAGACTCAGTTTCCCCATTTTGCTCAATCAAAAGTAAAAAATTCAAAATTTTGTACATACACACGTGCTACAATTATACAAGTTGTGTATGTGAAGGTTTCTCCATTATAGCCTGTGTACATCTGGTTTTTTGCTCAAATTTAAAAATATTTCAGATTTTCCATGCCAATTCATGAGATCCATGATCCTTGGCCTTTCATATGCTGGAAACACTTTGATTTGACCCTTCAATTCCCTTTGGAGGCTATAAATTGAGCCATATACAATCCTTGAAGGAGGAGAAAAAATTGAGAACAAGTACACTCTGGGGAAATTTTTCCTCATATTACATCATTCAGTCTGCATCCCTTAGTCCTTTAAGTCTGAACTCTCCTTATGTCCAGCCCCCCAAGCTCTCCCTATCCTATGAAGGAGGAACCCAATTACTCCTAGAACTTGTGAGCTTGCCTTGTGGAGGATTGAAGTGGTGAAGGCCCAGGTGGAGGGACTTAGTTTCTTGGTTTCGACGAGTTGTTGATACATGAGGTTGTCACCTATGTACTCCTATTGATCATATTAATAGAAATACTCTTTTCACGTCCAATTATATGTTGCAAATGTTTATATTATTTTCCATGAGTAAATTTGTTATACATGTTAATGGATTATGCTAGTGTATATGCTAACATTTCATACATTTTCCATATGCTTGTGTATCTTGGATGTTGAGGACAAGTTGGAGGTATCAAGAATTGGATTGTGAGCTCAACGATGGTCTCCTATGAATTTCTGGAAGAGGTAGGATTTTTGCCTATATTTTGTTGGAATTTCCATTTATCTAGCATACTTGAGGTTTGAGTTGATTTCTTGGTTTTGTTTCATTTGTTGTAGTCCTACCCCAAACCATAGACAATTATTCCTCGTGACAAAGTGTAAGTTTCAAAAAATTTAATTGGGTCTAGCTCGAGTTATTATGTGATGGAATGTTATCCTCCCCACCCAAGTTCTATTCCTGCAAGTGGCATGAAAAAGCTTCAATCTTATACAAAATTCAATTTACCCTGGGTACCATCCTCGAAATGAAGGGAAGTTCCTGGTGGGTTTCCCTAAGAAATGCATTACGCCAAAAAAAGTGGTGAGTTCCAACAAGCAAGACATTTTGAATGGATGTGAATTCTACAATAGTTTCATCTAGTTATCAAATATAATAAGGGAATTACCAATAAGTTGGTTGATTAGTTGTCAATACTTCCAACACCCAAAAGCACCACTCTATGAGCCAGTATACACATGGAGCCATCACCTATTAAGCATACAAAGAATAGTATTCTAAAGATGAGGACTTCAAGGGAGTGTATCAATGACTACAAGTTCATAAGGATCGAACAGAAGAAAACAATAAGCTTTATTACCATCTCCAAGATGGATTGCTCTAAAATATGGGGAAGTTATGTGTACCATTGGAATAAAGAGTTTTTGATGGCCAAAAATGACCGTGTTCAACATTATAGGGAGACCACCCGGTCAGGGCCCCAATTAGACCCTTATCCATTTGGGATGGTGATTCTGATTGGTTCAATGGGTCTCCAGTTACCCTTGTTCTAAGACTAGTCTTCTAAAGTTAATCTAAACTAACCTAGCTTGAACTAATTATGTACAAAGATATACATACACTTCCCTTTGCTTGCTAACTTATGATATTACATATTAATGAAAACAAGTAAAGGAAAATATTTTCCTTCTCGTGGCCACTTGAAAAGGACAATCTTTTATGTTAGGTTGAAATAAGGGCTTAGCGAAGCCACATGAATTTTTCTCCTAAGAAAAGAGACTTTATGTAAACATGAAAAAAAAATGCAAATGTAGAAGCCAAATTAATCTATGATGCAAGTAAATAAAAGAAAAACCTATCTTGACTAATAGAAGGATAGCCTTACTCCTAATCAAGAGAAATAATATATAAAAGGAAGAGGAAATGACTGTATTTGGATTCAAGATAAATATTCAATCATAAATCTCAAAGTAGTTTGAATATTTACAAATGATTCAAGTACAAATGCAAATGAAAAAATCATGATAAATAGTTATCATGATGGTCCCATTCACATACCTAAAACCAACAATTTATAATGAATCTAGTATGAAATTTACACAAAGCAAAAGAAACAGTTTGTTAGATTTAGTGTAATATAACACGAGACATATTTGAAACGGACTAATAAATAGTTATTTAATCTCTACAAATCAATCTCAATGAATTCATTAATATCTCTGATCTAAAACATATTCATATTTGCAAAAGATAGCTTTAAAAAAACATACACCAATAAAATAAATGTAATTAACAATAGTGTCAATAACCCTTATAAAAATATCAATAGGAACATAATTTAAATCAGAAATAGGTTAACAAGAAAAAAAAAAAAAAAAAAAAAAAAAAAACGTATTGCACACGCAATAGTGTATGAAAAGGGAAATTTATCATTATCTTGAAATTACTCTTCCTTTATACAGTTCTCCACATAAAGAAAAATATTGCAATACTCCAGTGTAATGTAGCCTCTGTCTTACTGCAGACTTCTCCCTTCTAGTCTCAAATCTAGAACCTGTAACATCCCTTTTGGATTTCTCCTTCTTATCTTATAAGAAAAGAGACCCCTCTTAGATAAAAGTAAAAACTAAAAAGTAGTTATCATAAAACTATTTTAACTCTTAAAACTAAAAATAAAAACTCAACTAACTCCTAAAAAGTAGAAATTAGTTTTATTTTTTCAAAAATAATTTTGTAACTATTTGATATTAATATTTCGTTTGTCCTTGAAATTTATGTACAATCCTTGGTCCAAATCCTTCTTTGTACACCTTCCATCATAAATGAAAACTAATTAATAACAAAAAACAAAAACAAAAATAAAAATCAGGGATAGCTGCAGAATTTCAAATTTTGTAGTTGTTCTTAAAAAAAGAAATTGAATAAATTAAAAAAAAAATTAATTCAAATCTATTCAAACCAACATCTAAATTAAACACTTGACATTCAAGAAGGTTTATTTTTATAAATCTGAAATAAAAAATATCGATTCAAGGAAGAAAAAAATCAATTGCCAACAAACTTTTGATCTTAGCACATTTTTGTTTGAATTCCACCTTTTGCTTGCCAAACATGCATAACGCTATAATACCATTCTTCTTATCATTCAAAGATTCATAGACAAAAAAATTTATGATTTCAAAAACTTGTATAACATGTGGAGGAATATCATCATGTTCAGAAATTTTATAGGTATTTTTAGATTCTCAATCAAAATTTCGGAATTGTGTTTTAAAACAAATTTCAATCTCTGACTTGTTGTAATATGTTGCAGGGCTTATTGAGGAGTTTGAAGATGCGGGATATTGCTTTCACTAATCCCAAATGATTTTGTAGATTCAGCCTGCAAAACATAGTCAAATAATGATAGAACAAATTATAAAATTTCAAAATCAAGATTTGTTCATAAATTTTCCTCCAGTGGCTGCATGGGAACAACTTGAAAAAATGTCTTCCAACGGACCAAGGATATATCCAAAACTACTCATCAATTTGAAAAAATCCTCAAGTGTCACCTAAATTCATCCATTCTGAGAAAAACCCATGTTTTATTTTTTCTTAAATTCAACACAGTTTGACCAGAAACTGAAAATGAAATTTGTGAGTTTGTTTAGATTTTGTCTAAATAACTGAAGAATTAAAGAATAATCCTAAGCGTATCAAATCATTCAAGATTACAAATAAAATATATAAACAAAGAAATCATACTTCTGTTTTCGATATCTGAAACTTGCAATCCCCAAATCATAGATTTCCTTGTTGAAACTAAGCACAAAACTTGATTTGTTTGGTTTTGGATCTCAAAATAAAGGCGGCTACAGAATTTTCTGGAAATATCCGTCCTAAAAAATCAATTATGTCTCTGAAAATATTCACTTTTTGAAGAAATCGTTGGCGATTCAAGTAAAATGGCCCATTTTGGAAATGTGTTTTCGACTGTTTCCCCAGATTCTCAACCATTTGTTCGTAATTCACCATGCAAAATTACTACTATGTTCAAGCACGAATTCACCAATCCTTCAAACTAATCAATGATATCCCACTATTTTCAACTAATTTGCTTCAACAAATTCAAAACCTGAAGGCTTAGATCTGAAGACTAAACCCATGAGAGAAATGACCAAGTTAAATCTGAGGTGAATATGTGAAATACAGAGTTGTGTGTATGAAACCCTTGTTCATAATGAAAAATATCATTATGATAGAAAATCCCTAAATCGTGAAAGGATGAGAAATTATAAGCATATCTCAACTTTGATGAGTGAATTAATTTTGTGTTTATGGCAAGGCACATGACGTTATCCTAACCCACTACATGGAGTAAAAGAAAAGCAAATTGAAATGTAATATGGAGAAC
The DNA here is from genome assembly GCA_009831015.1 of Picea engelmannii. Lineage (NCBI taxonomy): Eukaryota > Viridiplantae > Streptophyta > Pinopsida > Pinales > Pinaceae > Picea > Picea engelmannii. The sequence goes on along the minus strand of ML789376.1, from coordinate 248,179 downwards.
CTAAAATTCAAAATGTTTTGTTACCCAAATCATGTATTAAGTTGATAACATTAATCACATTAATAACATTGTTGTCATGATTTCATAAACCTTTTACCATATCAACGATGAATATCACATGTTAATGCATAATGATTTAAGCATATTTCGATTATAAGGTAGGTTATAACAAAGTGCATTAAATCTCAATATGAAATAAAAACTCTTTAATTCTTCATCCAAATAATATAAAATGGTGAAATAAATAAGACTTAGGATGAAAAACAACTTTTGAATAGCCTAACAATTTGTTTTTGTTTTTTTTTGTAGCTCGGGTGAAAACATTATCATGAACATGTATATAATAAATATGACCCAGATCATTAGAGATGAATAATATATAAAATCTATACACGTCACTTTATGATCAAGTTGATAATCAAAACAACTTAAAAAAAAACAATGAAATCGACCTAAAAGTGATATGACACAAGGAAAATCTCGAAATTGAATTTTGATTTTTATGTTGAAATTCATGAAAATCAAAAGAATACATACATCTTTGATATAAATAAGAGTCAAAATATGACAAATCCTCAGCTCTAAACTTAACAAGTGCATTGATGCTCAGTTTGAAATGAGGATTCCAAACATATTTACAAAGAAAAATTAAACCAAACTAAGAAATTTTTTCTAAAATAAAGGGGCCCAAATAATTTTTATTTACAATAAATGCAAATTTGGGAGGGTTGTTGTACATGACAACAATTGGCGATACATGCGGAAGAAACATTTATCTCTAGTTTACAATGATAGGATTAGATTTACCAAAGGTTGAAATGAAATATTTTCAACAATTTTGTTTACACTACACCATTTTCAAAGGTCTCACATAAGACATATTCGAAGTAAAATAAGATTTTAGAGATGAAAGGATTTGAATGCCTAACTCCAAGATAGTGAATCCAAACGGAGGGAGAATTCATTAACTTTTAATTACACATCTTCTTTTGGACAACAAAAATAGCTAGTAGGTAATTAAATATTAGTATGCATCTGTTTAAAAATTATATATTTACCCGACATTGCTTTGCTGCCAGTAGGCCTGTTCAGTACCCCGACGAAGTTGTCTTGGTACCATGTGTGCATTTACCTACTGCCAGCGAGCCTATTCAGTACCCCGGCAGGTTTACACACATTTCCCACACAAATGTGCTTTCAACTCTCTAATGACACCTTTTTTATTAATTTATTTTGAAAAACAAATTAGCAATTAAGTGAAGAGAGCGGGGTGATTGTTACACATTATTTACGTCATCCCTATAATTGTTAATGATGTAAACCTATCTGTTGTCTTCAGAGGGATCAATGTCTTGAATTCTTGAGGAAAGAAGGGAGAAGAAATTTTCCTAAGAGATGAAATTATATCTTTCCTTTGTAAAAACCCTAATAAGGAGGATTGTCGCACCTTGTCCAGTTATTAGGGTGCGACGATCCCAGATCGTCGCATGCTGTACTAAACTTGTCCTGCGATGTCGTCGCACTCTGCTCAATTATAGGGGTGCGATGATTTTCGTACGCGGGAAAACGAGCATCTTCTCAATGCTTCTAGAAGGAGAAGCTTCTCTGGTGAGGTGGCCTCTGATCGGTTTGGATCTTACTCTCTTTTCTGATTTAGTGGGATCATCCTAACCTCCTCATTTTATCCTCTTCAGCTTATAAAAGGAGAGGAGCTCTCATGGAGAAAGTTAGATTGGAAATTTGGCTTGAGATTGTTAGCTTGGTTAGAGTTATTTTTAGTTTTGCCTTGTCAAGAGAGATTGTGAGTGACTTTCAGATCTATAGTCTCAGAATTATTGGAGCATAAGTGTGTGGGAAATGAGGAACGGTTGGAAGGGACCTTACGACATCAAGGCTTTGGTTGTAATCTCTCTTTCTATTATTTAATACAAATGCACTTTTCTTTCCTATATGAATCTTATTTGTCCATATTGTATGATTCCTTGATCACATACATAGTTTCATATCAAATATTTCTTGTATTATTCTCGTCTTCGTTGGCTTGGATTTATTTGTAGATATTTCTCCATAAGCCTCCCAACAGAGCTTGGATTACATTGGCAAAGTTGGATATTCGATATTTAAAAGGTATGTTCTAGATCCATTTCTCATTTGATAATTGAAATCTAAGGAAGGAGTAGTGCATTGTCTTGTTTTGTTCTAGTTTCCGGTGGGATCTAGGGATATTTGTTTGTGTCTGCACTTACCTATTAGTCTGATAACAAAATTGGTGACCATACTGGGGAACGAATGGTTTCCTAGTAAGTCTAGTTTCCTTGATTTTAATGCTTGTATTCTTCCCGTTGATTCATTGGGTGATCCATGTTGACTCTTTGGTCTTGAAAACTCATTTGGAAATCCTGTCCTTTTTTCATTTTTCTTGTGTTTTCAGTCATCATCGCACCTTGTCTTTTTACAGCCTGCGACGATCCCTGTAAAACCTTTGTATGTTCAGGGATTGTCACACTTTGTTTGTGTAAGCTAGTGTGACGATGTTGCACTGTGTATTTACCCCTGCTCACAATGATCCGTGATTTTCGCACTATGTAGTTACCCCTACCTGCGACGATTCCTGTAGAATTTTTTTGGGAGGGACAATGAAATTTTTCTTCTTTACCCAAATCTGTGATTTAGCTTTGGGGTGAATTTTTGAGATTGATTATGGTCTGATTACAGTCTGCTTGACAAGATTTGATCTTATTTTAGCCATTCTTTGCTTTGTTTTAGCTTGTTTTATTTTAACATATTTGATCTCTTGCTTTGAGTGTCTTTCAATTACAAAGCATTGTTTTTCTTTAGAATTATTTAGTGAAAGAACACTTCTTTTTCTGAATAATTTGTGTTAAAAGAGAAAACTTGTTTGGGTTGATTTCTTTTGAAGAAGTTTGCTATTGCTTTTAGCTATATTTGAAACAAAAAAATTTAATTTCTTGCTTTACATTAGATTGGGGGCATCCTTGCATTTGAAGTAGCTAAATTGCATGATTTTTGATATTTTTTGGTCTTGAATTCTGATTGAGCCAAGAATCATGTATTGGTGTGCAATCTCTTTGGCTCATTTCTTGAAGATCTCGATATTGATGAGTTTAATAAATTTTGGGGCATTGTGCATCTGGGAATGATAAACGTTTTCTCCTTCTCGTAATATATCTTTCATCGAAGTGAAATATTTGCATTCTCATTTCTTTGCATTGTTTAGGGTCAGTCAAAACATCATTTAGTCCACGCCATTTTCCTCTTGAGTAAACAACAACCTTAAAAATAAAGCGCTTATAAAAATTGATTAGATATTTTTATATTTTCTGGTAGCAAACCGACATTAGATTAGTTGTAGGGATTTGGAATAGGTGTGAAATATAACTTTCCAAAGCTATCAAACAAACATATGATATTGTGATAGGGAGAGTTCAAATCCAATTGCTACATTTTGTCCTGGGAAGCCCTTCTCACACAAGGATCAAACCTGAGGTCGCATTGACACTAACAGAGTTACTCACCCTGCTTTGTTGGTCTTGGTGTAGAGATTGCGCATATTATTGGGGGTCACTTGAGGGTATACCCACGATTATGTGCAAGATACCAGATATATAAAATATGCAGAACAGAAACGAAATGCTAGAAATGACAGAATAACAGTAAAATATCCAGCATAATCTTCACAATACACAGAAATGATATACGAAATAGCAACAGAAATAGCACTTTGAAT
>ML789376.1:205026-229093 GCA_009831015.1 Picea engelmannii | reverse complement strand
AAATGATTCAAGTACAAATGCAAATGAAAAAATCATGATAAATAGTTATCATGATGGTCCCATTCACATACCTAAAACCAACAATATATAATGAATCCAGTATGAAGTTTACACAAAGAAAAGAAATAGTTCTTTAGATTTAGTGTAATATAACACACAACATATTTGAAACAGACTAATAAATAGTTATTTAATCTCTACAAATCAATCTCAATGAATTCATTACTATCTTTGATCTAAAACATATTCATCTTTGCAAAAGATAACTTTAACAAAACATACATCAATAAAATAAATGTAATTAACAATAGTGTCAATAACCCTTATAAAAATATCAATAGGAACATAATTTAAATAAGAAATAAATTAACAAGAAAAAAAAAATAACAAACTTACTGTTCACACAATAGTGTATGAAAAGGGAAATTTATCATTATCTTGAAATTATTCTGCCTTTATACAGTTCTCCACAGAAAGATAAATACTACAATACTACAGTGCAATGTAGCCTTTGTCTTACTATAGACTTCTCCCTTCCAGTCTCAGATCTGGAACCTTTAACATCCCTTTTGGCTTTCTCCTTCTTCTCTTATAAGAAAAGACACCCCTCTTAGATAAAACTAAAAAGTAGTTATCACAAAATTGTTTTAATTTTTAATAATAAAAATAAAAACTCAACCATCTCCTAAAAAATAGAAATTAGTTTTCTTTTTTCAAAAATAATTTTGTAACTATTTGATATTAATCTTCTGCTTGTCCTTGAAATTTATGTACAATTCTTGGTCCAAATCCTTATTTGTACACCTATCATCATAATTGAAAACTAATTAATAACAAAAAACAAAAACAAAAATAAAAATCAAGGACAACTATAGAATTTCAATTTTTGTAGATGTTCTTAAAAAATGAATTGAATAAATTAAAAAACAATTTAATTCAAATCTATTCTAACCAACATCTAAATTAAACACTTGACATTTAAGGAGGTTGATTTTCATAAATCTGAAATAAAAATATTGATTCAAGAAAAAAATTCAATTCCAACAAAAATTTGCTCTTAGCATATTTTTGCTTAAATTCCACTTTTTGCTTACCAAACATGCATAACGCTATAATACCATTCTTCTTATCATTCAAAGATTCATAGACAACAAAAAAAATTATTTCAAAAACTTGTCTAACATGTGGAGGAATATCATCATGTTCAGAAATTTTATAGAGATTTTTAGATTCTCAATCAAAATTTCGGAATTGTGTTTTAAAACAAATTTCAAGCTCTGACTTGTTGTAATATGTTACAGGGTTTCTTGAGGAGTTTGAAGATGAGGGATATTTATTTCACTAATCCCAAATGATTTTGTAGATTTGACCTGCAAAATAAAGTCAAATAATTATAGAACAAATTATAAAATTTCAAAATCAAGATTTGTTCATAAATTTTCATTCAGTTGGTGCATGGGCACAAATTGAAAAAAATTCTTCCAATGGACCAAAAATATCTCCAAAGTGCTCATCAATTTGAGAAAATTCTCCCTTGTCAACTAAATTCATCAATTCTCAGAAAAAACCCATGTTTTATTTTTCTGAAATTCAACACGGTTTGATCAAAAACTGAAAATGAAATGTATGAGTTTGTTCAAATTTTGTCTAAATAACTGAAGAATTCAAGAATAATCATGAGCGTATCAAATCATTTAAGATTATAAATAAAAGATATAAACGAAGAAATCATACTTCTGTTTTCAATATCTGAAACTTCCAATCCCCGAATCGCAGATTTCCTCATTGAAACTAAGCACAAAACTTGATTTGTTTGGTTTTGGATCTCAAAAAAAAGGCAGCCATGGAATTTTCTAAAAATATATGTCCTAGAAAATTGATTATATCTCTGAAAATATTCACTTTTTGAATAAATCGCTAGAGCATCAAGTAAAATGGGCCATTTTGGAAATGGATTTTCGACGATTTCCCCAGATTCTCAACCATTTGTTCATAATTCACCATGCAAAATTATTGCTTTGCTCAGGCACGAATTCACCAATCCTTCAAATTGATCAATGATATCCCACCATTTTCAATTAATTCGCTTCAACAAATTCAAAATCTGAAGGCCCGAATCTAAAGATTAAACCCATGAGAGAAATGGCCAAGCAAAATTTGAGGTGAATATGTGAAATACAGAGTTGTGTGTATGAAACTCTTGCTCATAATGAAAAAAACCCTTTTGATAGAAAATCCATAAATCGTGAAAGGATGAGAAATTATAAGTCTATCTCAACTTTGATGAGTGAATTAATTTTGTGTTTATGGCAAATCCCATGATGCTATCCTAACCCACTACATGGAGTAGAAGAAAATCAAGTTGAAATGTTATATAGCAAACCTAAAATTCAAAATATTTTGTTACCCAAATCATGTATTAAGTTGATAACATTAATAACATTGTTGTCGTGATTTCATAAACCTTTTACCATATAAATGATGAATATCGCATGTTAATGCATAATGCTTTGAGCATATTTTCGATTATAAGGTAGGCTATAACAAAGTGCATTAAATCTCAATATGAAATAAAATCTCTTTAATTCTTCATCCAAATAATATAAAATGGTGAAATAAATAAGACTTGGGATGAAAAACAACTTTTGAATAGCCTAACAGTTTGTTTTATTTTTTTTGTAGCTCAGGTGAAAACATTATCATGAACATGTATATAAGCAATAAGATCCAGGTCATTAGAGATGAATAATATATAAAATATATACGCATCACTTTATGATCAAGTTTATAATCAAAACAACTTAAAAAAAAAAACAATGAAATCGACCTAAAAGTGATATGACACAAGGAAAATCTTGAAATTGAATTTTGAGTTTTATGTTAAAATTCATGAAAATCAAAAGAATACATACATCATCGATATAAATAAGAGTCAAAATATGAAAAATTCTCATCTCTAAACTTAACAAGTGAATTGATGTTTTGTTTGAAATCAGGATTCCAAACATATTTACAAAGAAAAATTAAACCAAACTAAGAAAAATGTTGAAAAATAAAGGGGCCTAAATTATTTTTATTTACAATAAATGCAAATTTGGGAGTGTTGTTGTACACAACAACAAGAGTACAATTGATAATGGAGGCTCATGCCCCCAATATTACTAGACATTTTGTTGCTAAGAAGACTATGGCCAACTTGCAAAGGTATGTTTATTGTCCCAATATGTAGGAAGAAGTAGATAGGTTTATCAAATGTTTTATATTATGTTGTACCAACAAGCCTAGCAACAAAAATTAAGGACTATGCAATCCACTTCTAGTGCCTACAGGACTATGGGAAAGGATGCCCATGGGATTTGTTAGGGTTTCTCAAGGACAAGAAGAGTGCATGACTACTTATATGTGGTAGTCCACAGGTTTAGTAAGATGTGTGTTTTAGTGGCTAGTAAGAAAACCATTAAAGGACAATAAGCAACAAGCTTGTTCTTTGAAAAGGTATGGGTGTACTTTGAGAGGCCAAGGATCATTATCTCTAATAGAAATATTATATTTTTCAATACATTTTGGACTTCTTTGTGAAAGAAGTTGGATATTAAATTGAAGAGATATATGGCCTACCGCTCTACAACTTTTGGGTAGACAGAGGTGGTTAATAGAAATGTAGTTCAGCTTCTAAGGGTGTACAATAATAAGCATCCAAATACCTAGGATCAAATTTGTATTTACCTACAACATTCCTACAATAGGGTTGTCCATGCTTCCACTAGTAAGTCATCTCTTGAAATTTGGCTTAGGTATTTTCCACCACCACCATTGGATATTGTATATGGGAAACCAAAAGTGAGGGAATAAACCCCAAGTGATTCTTTAAATGCATAGAAATTCATATATAGGATCATGAAGATATGTCTACAATTTTAGAAGAATTTGAAGAAATATCAATATAAGTACAAGGCCATGCATGATAGAAATTAGGTGGAAAAGACCTACAAAGTAAGAGATGGAGTCTAGTTGCACCTAAATAGAAAAAGGTGGTGGGGCAATTAAAAAAAATCAAGGCCCTAAGATATGGACCCTTTTAAGTATTGGAGAAGGCAGGAAATAATGCTTACAAATTGAATCTCCCTCCTTGTGCATGCATTTTCCTAGTAGTAAATGTAGAGAACCTAAAAATTTGTGAGACATCCATGGTCAATGATGACAAGGAGGGCCAATTCGACACCAAATACAAATGTATAATGACTAAAATATATTATTCTACCAAAAAAAACAGAAGGGTTCAAGGTGGTATTGAATGGGAAACTACTAGGCAAGGCCAAATGGCGTTCCAAGGAGAAAGATAAGGAACTTTTTCCTTGTCTCATTCATAAATAAATATTTAAGAGACCAAAAGCCTCCAAATATGGGGAGGGATTTTCCAAAATGGATCTACATATTTACTATATTTCTTTATTGATGCTCTGGAATGGGGAAGACAAATTTTGGGACCCATAGGTATCACTTTGTTTCATATCTTGGAGACTCCACTAACAAACCAAAACTAAAAATCATCATATTTAGGGCCTGAAAGTGGAATTTGGGGATGATATATGACCTCAAGAAAAAATTTCATGGAGGTCCTCACTACCTTATACAAGTTGAGGTCCTTTTCCTAAATTGAAGCTCTCATTCAAAAGTGATTCCTCTAAAAATATAAAAATCAAATTAGATTTACCCATAGGTCCTTGTGGAAGCAACATATCTCGCAATGATTCACCAGTGTGGAGTTATTAATGTATAATAATTCCATAGAGACTTGTACAAACATTGTTAGTCTCCAAAACCATAACCCTAAAGGCCAAGGAAGGGTTTTAAAACCCTAGACAAAATGAGGGAACTAGATTCAGCACCTATTGTAGCGATTTCATGTTCCAAAGCAGAGAAACAACCAAGAGGAGTAGAGAGATATGAAAGCATAGGAGAAATAACATTTTGTAGGGCACTATCGCAAACCATAGTTTCTCATATATTCATAGTGTTCTTAATGATCTTTTTATGTTTCCTTGTAGTCTCAATTAATTAAGAAGAAATGCACAATCCTTTACTATGTTGGATATTTTACCTACATCGAGGTTCGCCAAGGTAAATACTCACCCTTAATTATGTGTATTGTATACTTTATCTTTCTATTAAATCATTAAAAATACATAAAGCATAGTCAAGCATAGGCTCATTGTAGTAGTAGTGTAAGTTTAAAATATAATATGTCACACTGACCATTGGAATATTCAAGGTGGCGTACATGTCATCTTAGGACTTAGCATGCATTATCACCTACTATAAATGAATATCAATCATATTCAATAACTTTTTTTAGTGAAAATAAAAATGTGTTTGTCACCCTATACAAAAGAAAACATCACATTGTTATCATGTCAACCTTATAACATACATGATATGCCCCATTGATGTCAAAGAAGTTCATTCCCAATTGTAATAGTTTGGTAAACTAATCATGTCAATAGGAATCTACCTAGAAACATGCAGACCAAATTATTTATGAGAAGAATGGATAGTAGGAAAGGAATTCGAAGTTTGAAGAAGCCTCCGTGTTGACTCAACATTGCACAATTGGACATGATTTATCCACATTAGATGGTTTCTGCCAATGTTTGTGATATTCTGTGTAAATGAATATGGTAGTTCTTGAGTGCTCCAAAGCCTTAGTGTTGTGATCTATCACATCATTGGTTTTTGGTGTGTTGGTGTTAGTGGCTTGGTTGTTACATGTTGCACAGAAGTGGGGTGCAAAAAAATATGGTCGCATTAACATTACCTAGTACTAAGACTTGCATCATGTGGGATTTGGGCTTGGTGTTAGAACTAGGTGATGTATAAGTAGTGGAAGTTGCACACTTAAAAGGTATTATGCTAGAAAGTATATGTGCAATTTTGCATTGAACATTATCATTTCTGATAAAATGCTATGTTTCATTTGGGATCCAATGGTTTGTTTATCCACTCAACTCCAATTTGTAAACAACGGAGGTAGTTCCCCACTAATTGATGAGACCACTAAAAAAATAACAAGCATCCAAGTATATAGTAATCATTCTATTGACATTTTTTAATAGGCCTTACATTTTTAAATATACATCTAAGCTTGATAAAATGTTTTTTTTATCAATGCTTCTATCTCAACTTGATACCAATACGGGTGTGGCCTAGTTCTCGATTCCATACTACACTCTTCCCTATCCTCCATTGTTTCCAATTTATCTTAAGTATTATCATTCCTTATGTGTTCCCGATGCAAAAAGAATAGAATTGACATCCTTTTGTAAGCCAATCTTAGATGTCATGATCACACCTCATTCAAAAGCCAATCTTAGACTCACTACTAAAATTATATAGGTCATTGTCCCCAACGTTCATGTATATTCGCCTTATAAACATACATTAAGAGAACAAACCCTTCCTCCTCCTAGATACAATATAAAGTAACCAAAGATTTTGTCCTTAATTTCATTGGCAGCCTAGATTATAGAGAAACGATCCTAAAACTCTTTTGATTCTCTTGGGAAAAACTAGTTTTTTTTGTGAGTAAAGATTTGAGATATATATTTTGTTAGAGAAAAAAGTTAATAATGACATAAAAATAATATATGATTTTCAAACTCTTGTGAAGGTGTTAAATATACATAAAGTTCCAAAGATTTTCAAGGTATATTTCAACAACATCTATTATTACATATGCAATAACTTAGATTTATATTTGGTACATAATGAAATAGAAAATTCAGAAAACAAAATTTGTGTTTAGATATTCAAGCATATGTTTTACATAGACAATCGTCTTTTTATAAAAAAAATTATATACAAAATGAGATAATTTTAACTTTTACTATGTCTCCCTCTTTGGTTTAATATTATATTCTACTATTAGTATTATCCACTAACTATGCTATGCTATCATTTCCTCCCAGCTTAAGTGGACAGTGTCCCCACTATCCTCACATTATAATAGAGGTGATAGACCAATTGGAATATGATTATTCATCCAAAAAATAGATAATAAAAAAATGAAAAGTCATGATCCCCATGGGGTTTGTAGGTTTGCTAACTTCTTGGTACAAGGATGAGAGAATTTAAATAAAATCACACTATGATGAACCAAAAAAATGCATATGTATGCAGATATATAATACAAGATGCTTGCCAACCATGCACCAACCAACAACATTGGAAGGAGTGTGATGAATATGCCCAAGACTTGAGCAGGGGAGTAAATGTCCTGCAATGATTTTGCGATTGGATGAGTGTTTTCTCTCACACATTCATTAAGAACTACAATAGAAAATGTACTAACAATATAGTGATATTCATATGAGTTGCTCATCAACCCACTAAGTGAATTCTTTGTAACATCCAATATTGTAGTATGAGAAGTAGTATACAATGACTTAGTTTTTGGAAGCAACTTTAACTTGCATTGTGCCAAAACATTGGATTGCACATGAATTGAATCCTATGTGGCACTACCTTATGTCTCTTGGTTATTTTCGATCAATTGTGGTCCATGGTCACAAAGAGGGTTGTATTTAAAAAAAGTGTTGTCTTCGATGTTATTCTTGTTGACCTCTTCAATGCTAAAATGTTATATATGAAGGCCAAGCTTTCTATGTGCAAACTCTCCAGAATATGTGCTACAAGTTTCTACAAAGACATATCTAGGGTCATCTTTATTTCAAAAAGATGGTATCATAATAATAGTTGGTGCTAGTTTAGTGGACAAATCGTTGGTTGTATATGCAAAAAATTATATCCATGTATTCCTAGAATGATTTCTTCCATGACCGTCCAAACTATACTACTATCTTTCATTGTAGGGATTCAACGATACATTAGTCATGGTTGTACGTTGCAAGGCAGATGAAACTTAAGCAATTATATTGGTTGAAATGAAGCTAGATGTCACTAACTATGCAAACAATTGTGTAGTTGATACATTATCATTTCCAACACATTCATTTCTTGATGAATTGTTTTCTCAATGAATAACCTAAGTAGTTGGAGTTGTCTCTATTGTTTGATCCTTTGCAGAACCCTAACCTAGCCATCTCTTTGAAAATTTTGGTGTAGTAGCCATAAAAACATCCTACTCAAGGTGAGAGTGAATTGTAACATTTCTCTCCAACCATTGCATCCCAATTTGAACTAAAATAATCCAGGTTGTTAATTGTTTGTACTCTAAGGAAAGACATTCCAAATATTTCTACATCTCGTCAACCTTTTTTTGAAGATGGAAATTTGCAAATTTCAACCTTTTAACTTCATCCTCCATGGTTCCCTCCTTCTATAGTTGGAGTGTGTACGACTTTAAATCTTTTTATTTATTCCTCTTTTAACTCTTCCTCATTGCTTCCTCTAATGCCATATTTTTTCTTGGAACAATGATAAGGTGGAATATACTTTGATTATTCAATGTGCAAGATAGAGGGTTGAGGGGGTGTGTTAAAAGAAATTATTACATTGGCATGGAAGTAGCCATTAGAGACATAGGTGTGAGTGTGTTTGCCTAATATTGTAAGAAGGGATGCATGGGTGCTATATCATGTATCACAAAATGGATGAGATGGGACATAATGTGTAGAGATTACAATATTTAGGGAAAAGTTTAGATTGGAAGTTGATGTTCAATAATATTACAAGAAAATATGTACAGATGTTGGATCATGTATGGAAAAGTGGATGAGGCAAGACACAATATATAGAGATCATAATATTTAGGGAAAATATTAGATTGGAAGCCAATATTCAAGAAGTGATCACATGAGAAATCCTTCATCTTTTCCAAGACAAGGACTCGTGGTGGTCGTAGAGATTCAAAACAAAGATCTTTATGTATCTAGAGGGTTGAGTCCATGAGATTTCCATATATCTCAAAGTGCCTCTTATGAATTTTCTTGGTGATTAGTGGATCCAAAGTGAAATATCCCATTCGAATACCAAAAAGTAAGCATATAGCTAGGAAAAATCATAGAAGTGTGCAAATAAAAAATGTTACAACATTGACTAAAAATACCTAAAATATGATTCCTATAGTTGATCGTTGTTGGTGTATACAGACCACTACTTTATCATGTGAGAGATCTACATGAGAGAGGTCTGCAATAATAGATCCTCACCCTAAAAATATCTTTATCTTTTGTGGGTAGGAAAGAGATCCAATTTGTTTGGGAGATCCATATGGAGTTTCTCTAGACAAATAGGTGGTAGAGGAGAGAGCAATAAAGTGAACATGCTTTAAGAGAAATATGTTAGGGTGCCAAAAAAAATTGCTTGAGGGAACAAATCCTTATTAGATCAAGGTTGCAGAAGCCTATAGCTAAGGGGATGAAGCCCTCTTGATCTAAACTAATAATTATACTACTTTAAGGGAGTTGGTCCCTATTGGATCTTGTCCATGGAATCCATATATGGAGGGGAATGGGCCCTTTTTCTTTCCTTGGCTATGGAAGCCAGGAAGGTAAGATTTGATACCAATTGATACAAAATGAAATAGAAAATCAACATAACAAAACTTGTATTCAAGTATTCTAGCATATGTTTTAAATTAGATTCAATTGGGTATGAACGATATATGAAAATCAAGTGGAAATAATTTCATCAAAAGAAACCGCAAAAGGTAAAATAATACATAGCACCGTTCTATCAAAGTTCTATCAAGTTGCAAATTGTCTAGGATGAAGAAAAAATAGTTCTTAAGTATGTCAAAGGTTTGCATAGCCACATTAAGAAGGAATTGGCCTTGTTTGACATTAACACTTCAAATTATTCATATGCCAAGGCTAGGTATGTGGAAGCAAACATAACATGGTCAAAGGATACCTCAAAGGAAGGCTCATCCAGCAACTCCTATGGACATAAGATAGGACAAAAGATGAAAGATATTAGAAATACTTCTTTCAGATGGGTTGGATGGGATAATAAAGAATCGGGGCTAAAGAAAATGTTCCCATGGGTTAGGTTGTTGCAGAACTATTGATGAGGATTTATGAACTAGGCATTTGTTTTTTATTTCTCCCATTAAGATAAGCAATGTCATATATACAAAATAACATGTTTGAAAGAGATCTACTCAAAATGGGAGTCAATATGTACTCCAATAGAGACCATGGGGTCAAATAGCTAGATTGAGATTTACTTGGCAAACTTTGATTCGACCTACACCTACACCATAGATAGTGAAGACGAAGTCATATTGGGATTATGGAGTAGTCTTCTTCTTATAGGTTTGTTGTATAAAAAATGGGGTAATGTTTAACTTCATCTATGCTTCCCTCTTTTACTTAATATTATATTGTACTACTATTATTAATCAATAACTATAATATGTTATTTATTATACTCCACTTATCTCACTTCCTATAGGAATAATATATATGCAATAATTTAGATTTTAATTTAAATTGGATATTTATACATTGATTTTATCCACAATGCTCTTTCCCTAATCAAAAAAATCTTGATACCCATAAGAGTCTCAATCTCTTAGCCCGGTGGGTTAACTCAAGTGGATGAGTGTCATTGTTTGCTTGAATGAGGTTCTGGGGTCGAATCCCTGGCCAGGAGCCTATTTAGGGCCTCACTTGATGTATCCACCGGGTTAGGCCCGTAATCAAGCCGAATGGTTTTCCCCATTTACCATCCACGAAATGTGGGGAAGTACTTGGGGGTTTCTTGTGCTGTATTCTCAGGAAAAAAAAAAGAGTCTCAATCTCCACCACAAATTATATTATGTATTTACTAAATACATTTATTTTCTTAAAATATGTTTCACGATTATATTAATTACATATTTTTTAAGAACATACAACATATTAAAAAAACTAAATAATAGATAAGTTATCATCACATAACACATCAAAGGGTAAGAAGCTATACAATTACCATTTATATTATGTCTTTATTGAATGTGTTTTTACATTAATATATGCTTCAAAAATTTATTATCATCACATACATATCAAGAGCTAATGGTTAAGAACATGTGTTTCCTCTTAAGAGCTCACAAGTTCAAATCCAAAGGGGGGTAGGGTATGTATACCTTTGTGGACTTTAGCAAACAATTCACTGCACAGAGGGGGTTCCTTGTCCCAAAAACAAGGGGGTCTCATACACCAATTTGGTGTCTGGATTGATCATGACCTTAAAATTAGATTATTATTATTATCGTTATATATATATATATATATATATATATATATATATATATATATATATATATATTACAAACAAGGGTTGCAGGGCAACTTAGTCCATGCCGGGCAAGTAGTATGGAAAACAATGATGATTTAAGGTCATAATAAAATTAAATTGTATAATTTGTGACAAGTTGCAAAAACAATGCTTGATATTTAGATATAGATATTAATATAAAATATCTGAACATAATTAGATTGTTTATTATCATTCACAACGATGCGCAAATCAATAAAGTTAACATGGGCATAGTATAATTTGATATATACGACAACAGTACATCACAGACACACACAACCATGTGAAATAATGCATTTGATAATGGAGCACCAAAAATGCCATCACACTCCATCGACATGTCCCTCACTCAACATTTTTGAAGTAGGTCTTATCATTGTGATCAATAATCGAACCAGTGCACTGAGTGCAATAGTTCATCGAGATTCTTTGTGTTGTGCAATTGGTCGACTCGAGAGGCAATCATCCCCACTTGTTGTTGTGAATGTTGGGTCTAAATTTGGAGGTGGAGAAAAAGAAGGTGAAGGTGGTGGATTGTATAATAGGTAGGTTGATTATTTCATTGTCTTCTCATCAAACTAAATTTAAATTTTATAATTGACAACAAATACCATAAATGTTTATGCTTTCAATAATAATTATTATTTCACGCATTTGATGCTAACATTTATTGCATCATTAGACTAGTTACTAATATCTAAATCTTTGACTTTGAGACATGAATTCTAATTCAGGAAAATAGTTGAAAAGAATATTTGATCTCAAAAATTATAATTAAATTAAAAAAAAAATACAATCTCGGTTTTAAGATAAAATTAAAAAATATAGATCTCATAAATGTGAAAATTTCATTAAATGATATATCTTATAGTCAAATTATAGAAAATTAAACTTTATTCATTGGATTCATAAACTGTAAAGTTTGCAACTTGTTAGGACCCTACAATTATAGGGAAATCAGGGTTGTTGAATTATATATATTGGTTTGGATTGCAGGTCAAAAACAATGTTTTATCCTGCAAAGGTGGTGTTATCTCCTTAAATAAATTTTCCAATTTTTTGTCATTAGGTGATAGGATGGTCATTAGATGAAGGATTCTTGTTATTTTTAAGTTAAGTACCTTTAAGATGAGTTTTAGACTTGTCTTTTCAAGAAATAAGTGGTATGTACTTTGAATGTAAAAAATATCAAAAATCAGCTTTCAGCAGCTAAGGGCTGGTTTTTATTGTGTTGTAAGCTGTCGAAAGTTCCCAGTTTCGATAGCTAAAAGGGCAGGCGTGAGGTGTTGTTAGCTGCCGAAAGTGCAGAAATTTCCAGAATTCACATAAAGTCAAAATTCTACTTGGCTAGAGTGTATTTAGGAGAAGATGATGACTATTACTCAAAGATATTACAAATATCATCCATGAGTGCAAGTGACACTTCATTTCATCCATAGAAACATTCTAGGGATCAAATCCTAAAATGTAGGAATATGACTAGATTTGGAAATCTTGATTTTCTTGTTTTAGTCACTTTCTTTGGAGACAGATTCTAATCAGATGGAAAGGTATTTTTGGAAAGTGAGAGAGGTTTTTTACAAGCACGATCTCTTCTTCAAAAATATCTCTCAGTTTTCCGAAATCTGTTTTTATTTGAGAGATATAGGTCAATATTTGAGCAGAATATTTCCAGAAATTTCTGTCTTTTCCAACCACCTCACAAATTCGGATTTGAGATAGGAAAAGAGGTTATCAGATCCATCTTTTGAGGATATTGAAACTAATTTGTAAAGATTATTTAATCTCACAATGGAAAGAGTGTTGGGGGTTCGACTTTGAGGAACCTGTTGAAGGGATACTTTCCCAATTATTGTAATGAGCTCATAGAGCCCCTATTCTTTCAAATCTGCAGGGGTACAAGATCATATTGTCTCAGGATTCATGTGCCATGGCTATTGGTGAAGTGCTTCTCCTATAAATTGTCTCTCTGTTTCCATATGTTTTTCTTTCCTTATTATCTTGCAGAAGTTTTAAGAACAAAATTTGTTGAAAGATACACTCTGATTCTTGTTGGGGATGATATAAATGTTTTCTTCTGATATTTAATGGAAGAATTCTGCATTGCTCTGTTGCTAAATTGATCTTTTCTCTTTTCTTCTATTTCACTTCATTCAAATTTACCGAATCCAGTAGTATGTCTACCTTGCCCTGTTTCACTTGAGATTGATATTTCTGCAAATTGATCACCTCGGCCTCTTTGACTCCATTTCCCAATGGTTTTCCCGTGTTGTTCCAACCAAGAATTTAAAAAACCAAACATTGTACTGCAGAGCTAACCTAATATCCCCTTCAAATAAAGTTATATCAGACAAAGAGATCCCTCTATGAGTCTTGAAGGGCTAGATCCAAGACTCGAAGTGGTTTTGATGTTGCCTCTGTGACTGCCTCCACAGCCTTGGGCAAATTCCAGAGTGCTAACACAACTTAGGCAAAACCTTAAGCAATTGTTGCTCCACAACACACATAAACATGGCACACAAACAATAATAAACAAGTGAGCGACTCAGTGCGATATTACAAATGGTATAATCCGTAACAAATGTCAATGATATATTACAAATGGAAATACCAGTATTCCATACTTTGGTTGCTTGGTTTCTGCAACTTATATCCCTCTCGCCCATTTCTCTAAACCCATTGATTTTGAAACACAATTATACATGAGAAGGTCCCTATGCTAAGAATAATATTTTGCAGGTCAGTGTAGATTCAAACATATCAATGTATTATAATTATATATTGTTGTTGATCATATTGGGACTAATATTCAATTTTCTAAAATTGCCAAAACGCATTATATGTGTTCATGATATTGATAAATTGGGGGAAGGGGTGTTGGACAGGCCAAAAGATACAAGTATGTATAGCCATGGATTGATTTACACTGCCACCCAAGATAGATGGATAAAAAGAATGCATTCAAATGGGTCATGGGAAGACTGGAAGATGGTTGGAAGCGCTCCTCTCGACCTTACTGTAAGCATGAGTTGAGATGTTCTTGTTTGTATACCCAACTAGGTAAGAGTTAATGTCTTGACTATTATATGTTGGTTTTACAGTCCCATTACTTATATAGTCGATGCCATCTACTACTTTAAGATAGAAGTAGTATAAATGTTATTAAAAGGGTTTGGTTGGAATCGGGTAAAGTAAAAAAGTTAAATTTGATATAATTGCAATTTGTTTATATGTTTTTGAAAATTTTGGGTTTGTTTAGAAATCTCAATTAAACCCAAAATTTCCTTTACAATTTGTATATGAAACCATGCCTAACATCTTATTTTCTGTAAAATTTACTACTAAAATTTCAACTCAAACTTATAAGAAGTCAACGTTGAACGAATGTTATAGTCCCTACGGGCCTTCAAGAGGGACTAATAAGACAATAAAACCATGTGTAGTTCACACATTTCTTTTGATTACATCGAGAGAAATAAAGTAAAATTTTCAATTTATTTGGAGAAGATATCTCATGTCATGCATGGAATTTTAATATTTATATAAAAACATAAAAAAATAATTTAAAATTTTAATATTATACTTTTAAATTTAAAGATTTTAAATATTAAGAATTTTTCATTTTTCATTTTATATTTTTTTTTTATTTAATAGGTTTAATTTTTCATTTTATACTTGTTTTGATATTTAATAGATTTAATATTAAAATAATCTTATATTAATTATATGTGTTTTGATATTTAATAGATTCAATATTAAAATAACTTTATATTGATTATATTTGTTTTCTTATTTAATAGATTTAAAATTAAAATAATCTTATACTAATAATCAATGGTTAAATTTAAGGGAGACAGGTGTTGGGGGAGGGGAGGGTTGTATGTCTCCAGTGGAAATAGAGAATTGGATTATTATTGGAACATAGGGATTGTCATGAATAATAAGGTTGATGGCTATGTTGCTTTTCAGGGGATCCAACTGGTGAAGCAACGCCAAATCTCCAGTCTGAACATAGTTGGGGACTCCAAAAATACAATTAGATATCTTGTTTCTGGCTCCTCACCAAAGGATATTCGTTTAAAGGTGTTGGTGGACCATATTAGACTCTCTTTGTGAAACCTCACAGTTCAATTCTATCATGTTCTTCGCCAACATAAGTTTGAATCCGATGCGGGCCAACAAGGCCATATAAAAATCTAATGGCCTCATGGGAGTTGAAGGTGTTATCACTCCACCAGTTCTCCTAAGGCTAAGAAAGTGACCGACAAAGGTAACCACAAATCAGTCTTTTGGTTTGGTATCTAGCCCCAGAGAAGGATCTCTCTATAGTCACAGCCAAATAATTGACTGGAGTATCTAAGGATTTTAGGCTAGATATTTAGCACAGTAGGTTTTGAAAATTTAGATTTGTTGGATCAGGAGTGAAATCAGGGAACTAGGCCAATGGGTCTTAAAATTCGCAGGGATATAAAAGGGGAAAGGTAGGTATGATCATAAACACAAATGGATCTGTCGGTTTAGTATGGTAATGAGAAAATTAGATGAAAGAGAGTAAGTGAGCATATACGCATGAATTCACTTATTCTGGAAGGAAAACACTTAAATGATAATCTCAACAAAATAGATCATTTCTGGTAATGATTTATGTTTAACAGTTAAGAGATTAACATAAGATTAAATATAGAGAGCTACTGAAAACATTTGGAAATCAAATGCATAAGAAAAACTGAAGAAAATAATGTCACTGACCACAACACATGAATCCCTGAAAAATAGTTGCAACTGTATATTTATTCTGTCAAAATCAAGTACACCAGCTCCAATGCTATGAACCACAAGTATCCAACCATTTGCTTGACTCTCTTGGGTCTACATATAGGTGTAAAACCAATTTCCTCAGTTGGTGTCATATTGTCATGGACGTTTTGAATCTGAATCGGGATTCATCATCAGGATTAATTGTCATAGGACTCGTGTATTGAATTATCAAACCTCCAACATAAAGGCCTTTCTTCCCTACATTCAGGATGTCACAGACAAGATTGCAAAAGTTTTAAAAAAGAAAGAAATTATAACCTCCTTCAAACCCCTAGTTACTATCAGACAAAGAATGAAGTCTGTAAAGGAGCCTATAGACCAACAACAAGGAAAAGGAATCTACAAGGTCTCTTGTTCATGTGGAAAATGTTACATTGGGGAAACTGGACGATCATTTCAGGTAAGGATTAAGGAACATGGAGCAGACATTAGAAATGAACGCGCTCGCACCTCAGCCTTAGCAGAACACTCACTCAAGACCAAACATCATGTCTGCCTTGAGGATACCAAGATACTAGAAAAAGAGGATCATTACTACAAGAGACGCTTAAGAGAAGCCCTAGAAATAATCAAGCACCCCAACAATATGAACAGAGACGGTGGCCTGGAGGTGAGCAGCTTTTGGCACCCATTAATTAACCAACTTAAAGACCCTCATAGATCAAATCAGGTATGACACCTCCCTTCTTCTTTTCCTTGCGTGTTTAGGTTTTTTGTGTCAGTTCATTAACTTAGGGGTCTAACTAACCTTGTTTTACCTACTATATATATTCTAATTGTAGAAACTTATTACTATATATATATAATTAAGTTACATTTACCCTAATCATATGAGACTATATATATTAATACCTCTTTTTTATCATTCTAACCCTAGTTTCTCATATGTATATATACCTACTATTTTTACATCATATTCACTTAAAACACAAATTAACCCCCGCTACGTAGTATCCTATACTTATTAAGAACTTCTAAACCTTTGATTATTTATATATATACATAACACCTTCAATACTTAGACCTAATAATACTAAAATCATTTTAAAATACACATTTTAACACTATTAAAAACAAATCCTATGAAACCCTAGTTTTATTCTAATCAACCAAAACATAACCCATAACTAAAAGTAATCTAATAATTAGTTCACTAAACTAAACTTTATACATTAAATATAAAACATAATACAATCAATTAAAGTACTAATAAGTAATAAAATAAAAACTCAATCTCTGACCCTAAAAACAACCTAACCATAACTAAATTCCTTCTTACATTAAATATAGATATAATACAACCAAATAAAAAACTCATTCCAATTCTAAAACCCTATACCTAAAACACTACTAAAACAAACTATTAGTTTTACCCTAAACAAAACTAAAATCATTGAAATATTTATAACACAACCTATTAAAAGTACTAATATAATAAATAAAAACACAATCTAACCCTAAAGACTTATATACATATATATAATTAAATCGCTTTTAACAACTTTTAACAAACTATTAGATCACTCAACCTTAGTAATAGTTATTAATTATTAAGAAATTATTAACTTATTAATTTAAATTAATTTTTGTTTAAACTCTGTAATTAGGTTTTTAGACAGTCAACCTAGGTAAAATCTTTAAAATCTTTAAATGTCTTGCATCTCTATTTATTGACTAACATCAGCAAGCTATCAATTGACGATTAGTCCTTATGATGAATCATGATTCGGATTCGAAACGTCGATGACAATATGACACCAACTGTGGATTATCTGGCAAACAACTTTGAAACTCCTCACCACCGAAATCTGAAAACACCAATTTCCTCATCAAAGGGTCGAATCCCTCATGATAGGAACTGAATACCAAAATATCTCTAACAAACCCTAGTGACTAGGGAGGTTAAAACAAATCCTCAAAATAGAGTTGATTGAGTTTCCCCTCATCAATGAGGTCCAAAATTACATAAAAATGACTATAACAAGTCCATTCACCCTTAATTACATCACATCAACATCTTAAAAGAGTAATTACATCATCAACCCAATATTTACTAAGAAAAAGGTCAAAAAATGCATTAACAGGTAAAAGCACAACGCCTCTCTGCAAAAGCGCAATGCCAAAAATAGAGGTCAAAGACGAACTGATATATATTTAACCATAACATTTTTTTCAAAACTAGGAGAGGTTTTTGTAGATACGGTTTTTTTGGATAAAAACCACTCTTCGTTTTGGGCAATTCATTTCCATTTTCTCAGATTACGTGCCTCAAAATGATGACTAAAACAGACAAGAAAAATTGGAGAATTTGTTTTTCTGAAATAGGCCTCCAAAAATGTTGCATATATCCCAATATATGATACCTGTGTAAAAACTTAAGGAGGTTATTGTGTTTTGGTATGTACTTAGAAAAAACCTCCTTTGGTTTTCCAAAATTCATCTTTATTTGTCCATAAACCTCTTTTGAAAATGATGACCAAAAACAGAGTCAAAAGAGGAGCGCCTCTCTGCTAAAGCGTAGTGCCCAACTTGTGGAGAATTTTTTAAGGCCTTACACTACTCCAAATCCACTTCTGAAAGATGCATTGGAAATATGAGTATGTATAGTTTTCCATAGAGTCCTTAAGCAAGCAAAATGGCCTCTCCAAGGTTGATAAAAATGGAGTTTCCTACAGTTACTCCCAAAAGCACAGCGCCTCTAGCAAAATCACAACGCAACAAATGATTTGGCACTCTGGTGGAAAGGAACAACTGCTTTGAGGGTGAAAATGGTTTTTCTTGGTGGATTGATATCTTTGGAAGTTGGAATGAGAAAATGATATTCTCTCTTGGTATTTAAATAGCTTGGAAGTCGATTTTCTTCTTTGGTGATTATTGGCCCCACCATGTCTTTTCACATTTTTATTTTGTAACTGCAGCTTTTAGAACTTTTGAGACATGTTACATCATAATAGAAATGAAATTACAGTTTTGAAACCTTTATTGGATATTTTACACTATTACTACTCCTTTCAATGTTGAATTTAATGGTGAAATGACCAATTTTCATGATTTTGACCCTATGACCTAATGATGACTCAACATGGACGAATGAGTTGAATGATGACTATGATGACCATGACACTCTTTCACAAATAAATGACCTAACCATGTTGATGTCCATTGACCATGAAGGTTGAAAGCAGTAGTAATAAACCTAGACAACTAACTAGTGACCAAATTTTTATTGAAAACCTATTTGAAACCATAAAAATTTGTAGTAGGACCCTATCAAAAACTTGGTAAGAGCACATTTGATCATTGGTGACTGACAGGTGTTACACCTCAAAATTACTCACTTCGATAGTGTCGCAAGTGTCGTCATTACAAGTGTTGTAAGTGTCGCATCTTGTCCGCAAGTGTCGCATCTTAACTACAAGTGTTGCAAGTGTCACAAACAATATACTGCCATCTTGCCTATGTCGTGCCTCTAACGACATCACAAAGACACTTAAGACACCCCAAAGACTAGTTTTGAAGAAGAGAAGTCACTTGACAGGGAGTACAAACCTTTTGCCATGGAAAAACCACTCAAAAACTGAATTTTGGAGAGGAGCGCTCCCCTACCCACTGTCAGGGAGTGTTGGCGCTCCCTGAGCCTCTTCAGGGGAGTGCTTGAGCACCCTGTGCACCCTTTTGGGGGAGCGCTACCCTTTTTTTAGCAAATTTTGGGTTTGTTGAGGCAAATAAGGGAAGAATCCCTCAATTCCTTAAGGTAGTTGGATTCGAATAGATGGTCAAGGCATGATCTTAGGGGAGATCCTCAACTGAAGGAGAAGAATCCTCAACTCATCCCAAAGATCTCTCAAGTGGTTGAACCTCTCTAGGGTTATATAAGGAGGCCTTTTCATTGTGAAAGGTACAAGGAATATTGAGAATTATACCTAACTTATGATCTCATAAGAAGGTATTGACAGTGGAGACTAGAGATTGATACCAAATTTATGATCCTATAAGTGGTATTGACAGAAAAGGATGGAGATGTGAAACTTATGATCTCATGAGTGAGATGTTATCAAAGCAATCAGTGTAGATTACTTGAGCAAAGGGGTTGGACAAGGAGAACTGGAAGAGGCTGCTACACCTTCATTCAAAGGATTTTAAGTACTTTTACTTGTTCTCATTAATAATCAATGCTTGGCCTGTTTCTTTCAAAATTGTGATTGTTCCATATGAGTTTGTCTGCAGTAGATGGATCTATGATTGAGCTAATCTCAGTAGAGTAGGAAGTCCATTGTATCTTTGTCTGTCCTACAAGATCTATTAGGGAGCTCAAGATCGAAGCTCAGCCAGGACTTTGCAAGAACAAACATTGCTAACAAGGTACATATATTTCTCCTTCTCTTTCATTTATTAGCTTGATTAGATCTAAAAGGAAGTCAGTGTCCATGTTAAGCACTTTTCTGTCTTGGCCTTAGGAGTCTAGAGGTCAAGAGGGAATCCACTTGTCCGCAGGGGGATTCACCTACAACAACAGGACTAACAGACACTAACAGAAGGAACAGAGCTTATGGTTACCCCCCCAGGTGACCTTATGATTTGGACCTTAGGCATTGTATTCATCATCTGCGTGGTGCTCCTGGCTCCACGTGGAAGTAATATGTGGGAGATATGTTTAAATCTTGTCAAGCATGCAATGAAACAATAGAACTTCATGTTGCGAGATGGGATAATAACTCTATTGTGTGGGTGGAAGCTTAGTCCAGAAGTGAAGGTACGAGGTTGGTACGCATCTATGAGTAATTCAATGGATATCCTGTAGGCGAAATGTGCATGCATTATAATAGAAAATGGGGATACAATGAAAGTATTGTGGAGGTATGTGAATTTGGGAGGTGTCATCAACACCTACACGAATTTGGATATTGTGTTCATGAGAAATATGTTTCAGGTAATCCAGGTACATAGCATATCAATTACTCATTATTGTTGTGATGTCTTTCTATTAATGATGCCATGGATGTCTTGGGGGTTTTTATTGTTGTTGATTTCTCGGTGGTTGATTTGGATAATTGTTTGGAGTGTTATTTATTCTCCCTGAATTGGATCCTCACTACCATCTCTGAGTTTTTTTTGGTGGGTTGCTCAGCCATCGAATTGGTGATTGATGTATGCATTCTTATAGACATTTCATGCACCAATTTTAGGAACAGCAACATGTTTCAGGTGCTTTCTCGTGCTAGCAGTAGCTCTATTAGGGTTCTTTGTGTAATGGGAGTAGGGTGGTTTGTTCTCACCATCCTCAATATTTTTAGGGCCTATTGGATTATTTTCTCGAGCAATAGGAATAGTATGGAGTTCAAGGATAAAGCTTTGTAGCCACATGTGGATATGGAAATGAATGAATATGAGGACCGACAACGAATTTATATATGGGTTTGCTCACTTAGCTCGAAATTTACGTTCGCACTGGATACATTGGCTTGGCACATGAATTTAATTGGTCAATTACATGATGAGGTGGATGCTCTTAAAAGTCATAATGAGGCATTGCAGATGCAGTTGGTTTAGCGGGACACGATTAGTGGGAATTCTTCTTCAGATGGAAGCACGATGGTCTTTCAGATAAGGAACAGATTCAAGTTAGAATTAGCTAATTCACTGTGTAAAATTGTAAGACATGCAGCTCGTTGGTTATAAATCCTTTGACAAGATGCTCAACATGCTCAAGCCTCAGAGTCACGACTCATGAATCACTAGTCACAAGCTACAGCTTGCAAGTCATCTTTGGGCATGTGGAATTGAGATAGTCACCCTCCATCATACAATTGGTTGTATCCATATCTCCCCCTATCTCCCTTCTAACGGATAAGTTTATTTTCTTTGATTAGTTTTTCAAAAGTGACTGAAACAATCTTAGTGGGATATTGAAGGAAGGCTAATCCTTTAGGCACAGGAAGAGAGGAACTACTATGGGGCATAGTTGGTCTTTTCGGATCACACCAGGCCAACAAAAACTTGAAATAACAAGCTAAAAACTTAAACAACAACCAAGACTAGTTTTCAATCTGCATGAATAAGTAAGACATTTTTTGTTGCTTGAGTTGCATATTTTATGGCTTATAATATATTATATTATAAGTTAAATCTATCCCATATTACAATTAATTTATGTATTTGTTTTAAAAATAAATATATTGCAATGAATAAAAAAAATTATGGCTTATGCATATTATATTACCTCTATAAAAGTTGTGTAGTTCCCACACAATAAACAATTAGAAAAGCCATGGCAATTGTCAATTTGACACGTGTAATAACATGCTAGCACACTCCACACTACAATCTGCTAGTCCGACCCGGAATTATTATTGACGGGAGGTTTAAGGAAATCTGTTTGCCACATACTTTGATTTGGCCCCATACTAACTATAAAACCACCCTTTTCATGCCTCGATTCAACATAAATCGGGATCTTAAAAGGTAGTCTCGAACTATTAAGAAGTCGTCGCTGGTCAATGTAGCTAAGTTGGTTATTTGTTGGGCATGATTATTTCAAGCAAGAAGTGTATGGTTGGTTCAACTAGATATAATTTTTATAAAGGAGTAATTTCAAATGAGTTAATTTTTTAATTAAAAACAACAAAGTACTAAAAATATATATTTTTAAAAGATTAACATCAAAAATAAATTTATAAATAATTATAAAATCTCATCACACTTTCATAAAATATCTTTATAAAAAATCAAAACCAAAATTAAATATTTTGTTGATTTTTTTAACTAATTATAATTAAAATCAGAATATATGTCTTGTGGTTGTTTCCCACGTTTGTATTCTTTCCTTTCGTTATGATTTTCCAACCAAATATAAAATAGAAATTGAGATATAATATGGTATATTAATCTATTATGCATGTAGTTTGTTTAATTATTTTTAAATGCATATAATGAATAATATTTAGATGATGGGCAAAAATAAATATAGAATGTCATGTTAAGAATAATTTATAAAATAAAAATAAAAATTATTATTAAAAATTTACTTGAGAAGTAAGTGCTAGTCAAATTTACATCGTATTAATAATCAAAGTTTTAATATGAAAAAACAACATAAACCTAATAAAAAAATAAAAAAGTAAAATATCATTTCTTTTCAAAAATAAAAAGAAAAAGAAACCTAAAAAAATAGAATATCATTCCTTTACAATTTCTCACACACCTTGTAAAAAAGAAACATATATTTAGATTTTATTTGTAACTTTTTTTTAAAAAAGTTTTGATGTGAAAAAACAACATAAATTTAATAAAAAATATAAAAGCTTGTAAAAAAGAAATATATATTTAGATTTTATTTGTAATTTTTTTTAAAAGAGTTTTGATATGAAAAATAACATAAACTTAATAAAAAATAAAAAAGTAAAATATTGTTTTAAAAAAAAACCAAACAAACAATACCAATCATTTATAATTTCTCACTCTTTATTAAAAAAATATATATTTAACTTATATTTTTAAATTTTAAAAAAATATTTCATCATCTTAACAATTTCCCAATTGCAAGCATAACCACAAGGCTACAAATCAATCTTCAATCTTGGGAACATATCTCAACCCCCAAAACAACCACTCCCTTGATTCATTTAACTACCACTATATTTTTCAATGCATGGTGGTTAACCCTTAATTAGATTTGGGGGCTTTGGCAAAAAAGGTGATAGGAAGGCATGCATCTTCTTGCATCATTGAGGTTGATATTTGAAATAGCTAAATTGTATTTTTGATAAATAAATGTATGTATATATTTTTTTTTTTTATGAATGATAAAATTTATACACTCAATGTAATAAATAAGGATTGCATGTGATCACAATCTTGTGATTGAAAAATATGTGTTGTCAAGTAGAAAATATAAGTTGAACAATGAAACTTAATATAACTAGATGCATAGATAATGAATAGTTTTTGTCAAAAGATCATTTTTTTTTTTTTTTTTGTAAGTTAGGTG
>ML789376.1:179315-192577 GCA_009831015.1 Picea engelmannii | reverse complement strand
GCAGAAATGCCGAAATGGCTCCTGGGCGTTTTTCGCATTTCACGTTTTGGGGTTTCGAAATGCAGTGGAAGAGCAACCCCTTTGTCCTTTGAAGTCCCAGTAGCCGAAATGTCGAAATGGCTCCTGGGCACTTTTCGCATTTCACGTTTCAGGGTTTCGAAATGCAGTGGAAGAGCAACCCCTTTGTTCTTTGAAGTCCTATTAGCCGAAATGCTGAAATGGCTCATGGGAGATTTTTCCCATTTCATGTTTCAAGGTTTCAAAATGCAGTGGAAGAGAAACCCCTTTGTCCTTTGAAGTCCCGATAGTCGAAATGTCGAAATGGCTCCTGGGCATTTTTCACATTTCACATTTCGGGGTTTCGAAATGTAGTGGAAGAGCAACCCCTTTGTCCTTTGAAGTCCCGGTAGCCGAAATGGCTCATCATTTTGTGATTTTGGCCACAAGAGATGAGCTCATGTGCCAAACCTCGTGCAACTCTGCAACTCAAACTTACCCAATGACCGTCGATCTGCTCCATCTATGGATCCTCGTCGTTGAAAACAAAATGCCCGCTCGCTTGATTTTAAGCCCGAAATGGACTTCTTCAGTATGTTGCGCTCGACGCTCATGACTTGAAATAATTGGTGCTAACATTAGGCTCCACGGGGGATAGAGTCATCCCTGCAATGCTCTAAGAACTCCTTCTGCAGTTCCAGTTGCCTTCTGTTGGGATATGGAGTCATTTATTTAGCCGAAAATAAACATAGAAGCAATAAAGACAATATTTACAAAAACAGAGGAGGCGTCTAAGGTTCAAAAAAAACATTTCTTCAGGAAATGCCCATTTACTGGGCCGCTAAAGACTTCTTCACCCTCCAAATATTGCAACCTATACGTGTTATTTAAGACTACTTCAGAGATTTTGAAGGGCCTGATTCAGAGGGCATCAAACTTGTTGTGTTTGACCCTCTCCTGCCTGGGTGCATCCCACTTAAGCACCAAATCTCCCAGCTCAAATTCCTCCTTCCTGGCCTTCCTGTCAAAGGCCTGCTTGATCTTCTGCTGATGACTGTGAGCTATGTCCATCAGCTGCTCCCTAATCTGTTGCACTTCCACCACTTGATGAATTCTTCTGACCATATGGTCTGGCTCTCCTTCATGATCTTGAAAGAATTTAGCTACAGGTAAATCAAGCTGAGTGGGAAACACAACCTCCATCCCATAAACAAGTTGAAAAGGTGAGGTTCCCAGGGACTTCTTCGTTGTCACTTGATCGCCCCATAAAGTGAATTTGAGCTTTGAATCCCAGGCCCTCTTATTGTATTCCAATAATATTTTAATGAGTTTGATTAGACTTTTATTGGAAGATTTTGCCAGTCCATTTCCTTGAGGATAATAGGGAGTGGAGTAAATTAGTGAAATCTCGAACTGCTCACAGAACTTAACCAGAGGCTCAGAATTGAAAGAAGTAGCATTATCAGTGACAATTTTGTTGGGACAACCAAATCTGGCTATGATATCCTCCAAGAAGCTGATAATTACCTTGTGTGAAGCACTCCTGGTGGGGGTAGCTTCTATCCACTTGGTGAAATAGTCTGTTGCAGTCAGGATCCATCTATGCTAGCCACTTGAAGGAGGATGAATTTTCCCAATGAAGTCCAACCCCCACTGTTGAAAGGGTGTTGAAGCTACTACAAGCTTTAGTGGCAGAGATTTGATTTGTTGCTTTCCTGAGAACCTTTGGCATTTGATGCAAGCTCTGACTTCTCTACAGACATCAATGAATAAGGTGGGCCAGTAGTACCCAGCCCTAAGAATTTTGTGGGTTGTGGTATTCCAGAAATGATGCCCTCCACAAAGGCCGCTGTGGAAATCAAACATAACTTTCTGGGCTTCCTATGGATTCAGACACCTCAGAAACACCCCTAGAGGATCTCTCCAATGCAAGACTTGGTCAATAAGGCAATATTTGACCACCTTGAACTTTAAAGCTCTTGCCTTTCTTTTTCCCATTCCATCAGGAGGCTTCAACTCTTGCAGAAAGTACAAAAAGTCTCTGTACCAGGTGCATTCTGCTAGTGATAAGCCACCATGGGAGCTTTTGTTGGGTGACTCACCTTATTGATTTCCTGAGCAAGCGTTGATGAAGCTAACCCCCAAGGCCTTGCAATTAGACTCAGTCGGAAGCTTGGCTAAACCCTGCCCTTTTACCAACTTGGTGGGCTTTATCTCCAGGTCAAACTCCAGGATCTTGGCAATCCATGTACCTCTTCTCCCATCTATGTCAGGCTATATAAGGATGTCCTTCATAGAGGCTAAAGGAACGTATGCAGTCACTCTTGAGTGCAAGACATAGACTCTGAAAGCTTTGATATCTTTCACTAAGGCATAGGTCTACTTCTCCATGATCTCATACCTGATTTCTGCATCTTTTAATGCCTTACTGAAGAAGGAAATGGGTTGCTCTCGCCCTTCCTCATTTTTCTGCAATAAGACCGATGCTACTATATCAAAAGAAGCAAAAGAAAAAATTAGGAAATCCTTGTAATAATCAGGACTGATCAACACAGGTGCCTCAGTCAATGCCCTTTTTATTTGGACAAAAGACTCCCTGGGTTCAACAGTCCATTTTACTTCTTTTCCCTTTCTGAGCATGGTTGTGATGTGTTTCACCAACTCAGCAAAATTTGAGACGAACCGCCTCAGAAAGTTAATCTTCCCTAAAAAAGCCTGAACTTCCTTTCTAGACCTGAGAAGTGGCAGGGTTTGAATTGCCTCTACCTTGTTGGGATCAATTCTCACTCCCTCTGTTGATACTATATGGCCTAACAGTTTCCCCTCCTTCATAGCAAACAAAGATTTCTTGGGATTTAAGGACAGGCCAAACCTCCAGCATTTCAAGAAAACTTTCCTCAAGTGATAGCGGTGCTCCTTTTCTTCCTCACCGGGACCAAATTGGCTACCCACTCAGAATATCTCAAGGGGATAATGATTTGGGCATCTAACAACTTTTTCACTTCTCTCTCCATGGCAGGCAACAACATGGGATTTATCTGTCTTAGCTTCTGCCTAAATGGCTTAGCCTCTCCCTTCAGTGGGATCTTATGTTCAATGACATCTGTGTCATATGTCTTGAGGTCTTCATAGGTCCATTCAAACATATCAGCAAATTCTCTTAATAACTCGGTATATTCGTCCCTCTGTTCTTTGGTCAAATCGCTTGACAACTTGACAAACTTAGGCTCCTCCTGTGTGTCGATGTTGCACTCCACTGTATCATCATCTCCATTTGAAACCCTACCCTTTACTGCCACATCATTCCCATCGAACAGTGTTTCTAAAGGGACTAGTCCCTTCGGAATGTGATTGCTAGGAAAATGAATAATATGGTGATTAGCAATTTTATTTAAAAATACCTCAGGGCGAGGGTGACTTTCGAGATCAGGATCCTAATCAATGTGCAATGCAGAAAATTCATCGACGGACTGAAGAAATTTTTCGATTTCAAGATCATCTTTGAATACCTTCCAATGCTTGATATTGTCCGGAACAGATGGCATGTATCTTATCTCGACCTCATATTTGATCTTAGGCGGCAGAGGGATCTTGAACAGACTAGCTGAGACAACTAAGGAATCAGGAAAAGTATTTTCCTCTCTTGGAATAAAAGAAATGTTGAAAGCTGAGAAGAAATTATCAATCAGGTCCCACACTTCATTTTTGTAACTCCTGAGTCGAGGATGCTTAGCCCGATAAGCATTTATGACTTGCTGGATTATCAACTCAACATCTCCGAACACTGCTAACTCCTTAATTCCCATTTCTTTTGCAGCCCTCATACCCAGAACAAGAGCTTCATATTCTGCCACATTATTGGTAGCTTCAAATTCTAGCTTGTATGACAGGGATATGGTTTCCTGCCAAGGGGACACAAGAACCACTCCAGCGCCAGCGCCTTCACTAGAAGAAGCTCCGTCAAAGAAAATTTTCCAAACAGAGGTGGTTGGAGGAGGTATCTCGTGATTTAATATGGGTTGCTTTTTTATTTGAAAAGGGGCTTCAGGAGTCTCAGTGATCTACAATAAACTAGACCACAAATCAATGTCAAGTGCAAAGATGGGGTGATTAGTTGGGTCAGCTTCATCACTAACAATGTAGGCTAGTTGAGCTTCTCTATACAACCTCCTGTGTTCCCCTCCAAAGACTGGAATGGTGGCATATGTGAGATCCATCTGTAATGTTCCTCCAAGTTTTTTAATCCAAGATCTTGACAACAACATGCCAAACTTGGGGGGAACATCAGCTACTACAATGTCCATGACCACACTCTTCATTGGGAGCTGAAATAAAGAGACCACCAAGTCTTTGATGACTCCAAGGCATTGCACCCTCCTTGAATCAAAAGAGTACAAATCGTGATAACCCTTTGTCACTTCCAATCCCAATTCTTTAATGACTATTTTGGGCATAAGGTTGTGGGAAGCTCCTGAATCCATGAGGCAATTATGTAGCACTTTATCATGTATGTTCAGGGATGTGTAGAAGGGAGGGGATGAATCATCTATGTCTTCTACCATGGGACCTAGGATGACTGCTGGCTTTTCATCTTGAAGATTTACTAAGTCTGTAGAAGGCTGGGGGGACTCAGATTGTAGCATCTTGGAGAGGGACCTTTTGAAATCTTCATTTTTAACTAGCTCTGAGAGGGGTACGGGAATTCTAATCTTTTGAATTTCATTCTCAAAACTAAAGGAGGGAAAAGGCTTAGGAGCTTCCCTTACCTCAGAGACAGGTTCTTTGGTTGTTGGCGAAGTATTCTGAGTTTTATTTTCTTTAGTAGTGATTGTAGCAGGTTTTGCAGGTTTTTCCGCTATGAGGGGATGATCATTGCTATCAAAATTTCCTTCTTTATTATTTGACCTGAGATGATATCTGTTACGAGTGTTGTTGGCCTTTTCCCCTTTACCCAACTCATTGACTTGAATGTTCATAAGGGATCCTTCATATGCATATTGAGTCAAATGGGGAAAAAGGGAAGTGTCTTCAATACGGTG
The DNA here is from genome assembly GCA_009831015.1 of Picea engelmannii. NCBI lineage: Eukaryota > Viridiplantae > Streptophyta > Pinopsida > Pinales > Pinaceae > Picea > Picea engelmannii. Next base: position 187,541 of record ML789376.1, on the reverse strand, counting down.
AATTTCGGGGTTGAGCTCATCTATCTCTTCTCCTTCCTCATGAGCACTTAGGCTATTTTGGAGATGGTTTTGAATCCTCTGATCATCTCTATCTTTACTCCTTTGTTCCCTTGGAAAATCCTATGGCACATTATTGCTAGGCCTCTTGAAGCCTTTGTTATCAGTATTTTGGGGATTTATGTACATGGGCTTCCCTTCCAACTCCCACCTTTCCATCCTAGCTGAAAGCGACTTTAGCACTTTAGTTACCTCATCCATCTAAAGGGGGAGGGGAGAGGAATTGGAAGGGGAGGCTTCATGTCTCTTCCTGGATATGTCTCTATCAACCTTATTCCTGAGTCGGTCAACAACCAATATGTTAGATTCTACTTCCACAGTTGCATCCTGCATGTGAGATAGAGTAGTTTCTCTCCTTTCCCTCAACAGGAGGCAGAAATCGGGATCAAAAGCTCTAGCATAAGTAATTTTAGCAGAGGCTTCTGAGGGTTTTATTTCAGCGGGGATCTTATTATACATTTTATTGAATCTCTTGGAGAAGTCAGAGACAGACTCTCCTTCCTTTATCTTCAAAGACCCAAACTCTGTCATTTAATACATGAAGTATTTTTTGTCTCCCCATTGTCTCAAAAAGGCATTATCCAAAACCTCAATCCCATCAATAGATCCAAGAGGCAGGGCCCTAAACCACTTTCTAGCCTTGCCTTCAAGGCTATGGACAAAAATCCTCATTCATACGTCTGCATGCATGATAACATGATCATCTGTAAAACTATAAAAGGCTTCAAGGTGTTCTTCTACAGCTATGTCTCCTTCGCCTGTAAACTTGGGCAACTGCTTAAGGTAGCCATCTGCTGGAAGTGCGTTGAGAGGTTGAGGTAACAAAAGGGGAGCATACCTAGCGGCTATTATAGCCTCCATTCTGGTCATGGGGGTATTTGCTCCTGCCATAGGAATATTAGGTGGAGGAGAACTCAGAGGAGAAGGAGCTCGAACAGGGGATACTGGAAATGAGGTTACAGGTGGACGGGGAAACAATGGGGGATTCAGAGAGAAGGCTAAGGGGCTTGAGTCAGCAGATGTTTCTCTCTGTGCAGTAGCAGCAATAGTAATAAGAGGAGGGGTGGTAAAGCTAGGGGTGGGGAAATATTCTATGGTCCTAGGTCTACGCCAAGGTACAGCTTCAAGGAGAGGGGAGTGACAAGGATTTCTCCCTCCAATCCCAGACCAGGAGGGGAGAACTCAGCAGGAACACTCCCGAAATTCAGGAAACGGGAAACTTCAGAAAAAGGTCTGCTAGGAAGCTGAGAAGAAGAAAATGGAGTTCCTACAGAAGGAGATGGCAAATTACCTGGTTCGGCGGTGGAAGTTTCTCCTTCAGAGGCCTTTCATTTTCTGAAAATCACCTCTGGATCAGCTTTAGGTGTAGTTAGAGGCAGTTGTGGATGGGACCGCGTGTGTCTACCTCTGGAAGCCACAACTAAAACAGCAAGTTCACCACAGTGGAGTCGTCAGGTGCACAGCAGCAATCTCGTAGGGCTCTGATGCCTGATGCACCTTCAGAATCAGAGACTCGATGTTGTTCAATCCCAAGGAAAATTTTCAACTTCGTCCCCGGCAACGGCGCCAGAAATGTTGGCGTCATAAGTCACTCCTGGATTGCAGCAAGAGTAAGCCTGAGGCCCATCAGTTTGAATGTCACGATTTGTTGATAAAGGGTGATGAACGAAAGTAAACCCAGAACAATATCGTTCTAACTCATAAACTAGGCCAGTCATGCACAAGCAGATGAGGTCTTGGTTCAATTTCAGGCAGTAAGTTATAATAAGGGTGAGTAGGAGGAAGACTTATGTGAGGAAATGTGAAGGGATGTTGTGGGCTTCGAGCTTCCAACAGCCTGTAGAAGAAAACTTTGAACACAAGAACTTCTTATATTCAAAAGTAGAAACACTAAAAGAACGTAATAGAGCTTATAATAAATCCTTTATTATAACCCAGACATGACGATTCATGTGAATCATTCAATCATGAACCCTTTTAGTTTAAGATCGAAACAAGATGAAAAGGAGAGTTATCGTACATTAAACAAAGAAATTTCATATACAGATACATAGCCAGGGACACGAGCGCTTCATTAAAACATTACAGTAGGGAGCTCTGCTCTACCATCCATCCTTACAGAAATACAAAAATTGAGTATATATACTCAGGGAAATTTGCCACCTTCACAACAAGAAGGTAGCTAAGACATTAAAGTCCAAATTAGCATGTGCAGGCTCCTCAGTCAAACCTAGACGAAACTCCTTCGTCAGACGCCATCTTAACTCAGCATGTCTCTTGCAGGGGGACCTACATACAAGGGTACCACAGGCTGATTTCTCTAGGCCTTTTCCACGCCCTCCATTTATGAGTTGAGCTGAGGTCTCAACCACCTACTCAATATTCATTAACTGCTTCTTCCATGGAGGGTGGCTAAGACTGAAAACACAAAAAGAAACCCTTTGTTCTTTGAAGTCCCGGTAGCCGAAATGCAGAAATGGCTCCTGGGCAATTTTCTCTTTTTGTGTTTTGGGGTTTCGAAATGCAATGGAAGAGCAACCCCTTTGTCCTTCAAAGTATTGGTAGCCGAAATGTCGAAATGGCTCCTGGGCGTTTTTCGCATTTCGCGTTTTGGGGTTTCGAAATGTAGTGGAAGAGAAACCCCTTTGTCCTTTGAAGTCCCGGTAGCCGAAATGTCGAAATGGCTCCTGGGCACTTTTCACATTTCACATTTTGGGGTTTCGAAATGCAGTGGAAGAGCAACCCCTTTGTCCTTTGAAGTCCCGGTAGTCGAAACGTCGAAATGGCTCCTGGGCGTTTTTCGCATTTCGCGTTTCGGGGTTTTGAAATGCAGTGGAAGAGCAACCCCTTTGTCATTTGAAGTCCCGGTAGCCGAAATGCCGAAATGGCTCCTGGGCGCTTTTCGCATTTCGCATTTTGCATTTTTGGGTTTCAAAATGCAATGGAAGAGCAACCCCTTTGTTATTTGAAGTCCCGGTAGCCGAAATGTCGAAATGGCTCCTAGGCACTTTTTTGCATTTCGTGTTTCGGGGTTTTGAAATGCAGTGGAAGAGCAACCCCTTTGTCCTTTGAAGTCCCGGTAGCCGAAATGCCGAAATGGCTCCTGGGCGTTTTTCGCATTTCATGTTTCGGGGTTTCAAAATGCAGTGGAAGAGAAACCCCTTTGTCCTTTGAAGTCCCAGTAGCCGAAATGGCTCATCATTTTTTGATTTTGGCCACAAGAGATGAGATAATGTACCAGACCTCGTGCAACTCTGCGACTCAAACTTACCCGATGATCGTCGATCTGCTCCATCTGTGGATCCTCGCCATTGAAAACAAAATGCCCGCTTGCTTGATTTTAAGCCCGAAATGGACTTCTTCAGTATGTTGCGCTCGACGCTCATGACTTGCAAGAATTGGTGCTAACACAAGTAATCGTCATACAACACTTTTACCATATCCGACATGGCAAAGAAAGTTCTTTGAAACTCTCTTTTGTTTTGAGAAAGTCCTTCTTTCGATGCCATCTTTTCACTTTTAGATGTCCTCTTTCTTGATCCAATCTCGGGATCTCCTTCACCACGACTTAGCTTTTCCTTGTTAATCATGCAAACTCAAACAACCAACTGTCAACCTGCTTTGATACCACTTGATCTGAAATTGATCTTTTAAAGACTATGGTTAAGTTTATGCATGAGTTGATTTACCATTGAGAAATTGAAGAGAAGAAGAATATTTAATGAAATAATGTTGCAGCCATCATAAAGAACGCAAAACAGAAAATAATCACTAATAACAACAAACCATAACACCAAGATTTTTAACAGAGTTCGACAAAGTTGCCTACGTCTCCAGGCCTTTTTCTCAGTGGAGGAGGATTTCTTATTAATATTCAATGCTTTAAAAATACATTAGAAGTACATCAAATGGATTACAAACTGGTATGGTTGTGTTATGCTTGACCTCGGGAATTCAACACAACTGATGGCACTAAAAAAGGCTGAGCGTAGCTCCCAGAAATGGCCTCCAAAGTTTCCTTCTTCAATGGCTTCCCTGCATAAAAATGTCTTAAGCTTCACAAATACTTCAACATTATGTTGTTTTGAACCTCCTTGGACTATCAAAAACACTTGGTTTATATATATTTTGAGTTGGGGTTCACCTCCCAACTTCTTCCCAAGATCTAGCCTCAAAAAGGGCTCCAGATCCTAAAAAATGGGCAAAAATCCCATTATAACAAGCTAAAAATCATTAAAAATATAAATATAAAGTTTTAAACCCACTTTTTGCAAGTATTTAGGTGCGCCCCCTTCTCTCTAGGCCCCTTTTCATGTGTAGGCACCATGTGGCTAGGAGCCAAACGTTCGTGCCCCTAAACCTCCGCCCTCGTTCATGTGTGAGTGTCATATGGCCTCGCGCTGGTGTGATATCCCCGGTCCATGCTCCTGGTCATATGTGTCTTCGTCAGTAGGCTAGCCCTGCCGACCGGGTGCTTATCCTCCAAAACCCACGCTATGTCAACACAAATATAATATCCACCATATCTCAAAACAAGTCCTAAGGTAGCCCGGGTGGTTAGTGCTCTTTTTGGTGAAGTCATTGCAAGAGAATAGGTCAGCAGTTAGAGTCTCATGGAGTGCAACAAAATTTTTGAACCAGACCTCATTGGCCTCTTCCGAGGTGCCACGTGGCACCTTGTGATTGGGCCACTTGTCACCCTTTGATTTTCTCATACTGTTGATGCATCGGTCCAGTCACCCTGCCAACTTACTTGCACAGTCAACACACCTGCCACATGTCACATCTAGAGCTTGCCATGTCACCACCACCTATCATCCATACCCTGCCACGTGTCAGACTACAACTGAGCCACAACATCGTATGGACTGCCATGTCAGCGTTTATATAGTCCACGTGTTGAATCCGTACTGTGCCAACTCAACCCTGAAAATGCCAAATCTTCCTGACACGTGTCACCTCCTGGCGCTGCCATGTCATCATGTTGATGTCAGCAGTACGACCTCTGACTGTTGACTTTGACTCTTTTCCATGTTTGGGAAAAAATTCAAAACGCGATAACTTTCTCATACGGTGCCCATTTTCGAAAAAAAACATATTGTCAGAATCAGCACGACGAGCCCTACGTGATGGCATTGGTTTCGTCTAATTTCGAGAACTTTGAAATTTTGTCCTTCTTGGATCCATTTTGGATCACCCCCTTAGGAAGTAATGGTCTCCATTTCTTGAAGTCCCCGAGGAAGATTTTGTTGAATTTGAACATTGGTGAGATGCTTTCCTTGCTGAAGAAGCTGCTCTACTTGGTTTATGGAAGGTTGTCGTGAACCTGATGTTGGAGGGGTTGGACCTTTTTAACCAATCTGGTTACATGAGATGACAGTGCATAGAAGGAATCTTTGTTCTTTTCTTCAACCTTGTCAATCTGCTTCCACTGGATAGAAGGGGATTGGACCGAGGTCATAGTGGTCACAGTGTCCTTTTGTTCACCTTTTTCTCGAATCACGAAGAATCTAAACTTTGTTGTATGAGAGATGACTTTGTTTCATTGTTTTGTCGAAACAATAGTTAGAACTACCCTTGGTATCCTGTAGAGGTGATCCCCTAGAGTAACAATGACACTACGAGGTTGAGACTCATAAATAACATGGCGCTTCCACATATATGGCTAGCCTAGAAGAACATCACAGATATCCAGCGGGGAAACATCACACAATACGTCATCCTTGAAGGGATTGATGTCGTAGGATAGGTGGCACTGTTGGTTGACACGAAGATCTCATCCCTAGTGAAGCCACCCGATGTTTTATGGTTGCAGGTGTGGTTTTGTTGGAAATTCCAACTATTTGACGACCTCTGCTGAGATGAGGTTCTTTTGGCTTCTGCTATCAACAATGAAATGCAACGGGGTCCCCTTTACCCACATCTGTGAATGGAAGAGGCGCTTCCCCTCTTTAGGACCTGTTGGTTCTTCTGGTTGGATCATTGTGATTGTGATAGTGGCAGTGGGGTCTGCGTCGATCATCGGTATCCTTCCAATATTTTCTAAATCAGATTTTGAATCAAGGTTCGTCTCTTTTTCTTTGATCTCGATTGACTGTTTTGAGCGAAATTCATCAGTTTTGTGCCAAGGGATTTTGTGGAAATCGCACCACTTTTCAATGTCAATCTTTGACTTTACCTTACCCTTATTTTCCTGTCATTTGGACTGGTTGTCGAGAGATATTTTTTAGGGCCATCTTTATCATACTTTGGTTGTTTCGTATTTGTAGACCCGAACTCTCGTTTGTTCTGGTGCTTAAATTTCTGCTTGATTTTGACAGCATATCGATAAGCAACTCCCAATGATGAGATGTCCAGAAACTCCATTTTGGTTTGGATGTAACTGTGTAGAGCCCTACGGTATTTCAAAACCAAATGTCACTCAAAATATTTGATACTCATCTTGGTGCGCAAGATATGGAAGTTATTGGTGAACTATGACATTACTTGGCCCCTCTCTTGATGCACTGTGGTCCATCTCATGTACTGTTCTTCATAGTTTCCAACGGGGTAATATTGTTCCTTGACGACATCTATGAAAGATTCCAAAGTGGGTTTGTCCTCAAACATTCTAAAATCCTCTGTGGAATTTTTCTCACAGTAAGTTTCCCACCAATGTTTGACATGGGGGAGAGCCCTAAGGAGCACGAAGGTGATCTTTTCCCTGTCGAAAAAATTATGCACAGAGAAATAACCTTCTAGCAGATTTAACCATTTTTCCAAATCATCTGCATCTATCTGACCTTCAAATACGAGAATATCAAAATTAACTTGTACCTTGAAAGGAGCGGTGCCTTCAAAGTGGTTGCTTGATGAAGACGCATCTGTTGTTATCGACAGACGTCGAAGGATTTGGGTAAAATTCTCAATCATTTTGTCCCTCTGTCACATGAGAGCTTGTTCCAGCAATAGATTAATAGAATATTCTAATCCATCGTTTTCATTTTCTTCCACCATGGAGGGTTTCTTGGGTGTGCGAGAACAATTGTTTTTAAGAGAGACAAGCTCGAGACCCAACTTTCTATACTCGAACCTCGTCGGGGACATGCACTGAAAAATGACCAAGAGCAACCTGCTCTGATACCACTGATCCAGATTGTTTTGAGCACAAAATAAGAGCGGATATATAATAAATAAATATATTGATATATTGCAAGATATCCAATAATATAACAGAGATATATCATATATATATATATATATATATATATATATAACAAGAGGCACAAATATACAGTGATACACAATTTCTATTGATTAGTGAAATGTACAGAACTATAAAATTATAGAGTGAAAGACTCGCTAGAATGGTGGCATCTTATATATAAGAAGAGATGTGATAGATACGCTCATTCGCAAGAAGATGATGTTAACAATGAGGCTCTAAATTCCTTTTTAACATAAAGAAAATCCAAAACCCTAACCCCGGAAGATGAAAATCCAAAAGTTTTGCGGGCCCCGATAGGGGTAGTTCATACGTCAACTTCCCAAGGGCATAACTTTTGCATATGATATTTGTTTAGGGTGTTTGATACCTTTGGCCTTCAACGATTAGTGATTCTCGTTGAATCCTTGTTTTTACCATACTATGCTTAAACTCCCAAACTCTCGATATGTCACCACGTGGCCTTGGCCCTTCAACAATCAGCGTTCGACGTTTTGTGTTGGTCGTTCCTAAATTATACAATGCCCCAAAATCCCTGAACTCTCGAGTTACCCAAACTCCCAGAGTCTTGTATACGTCACCAACCACATTGGCCAGGTGGGCACGAACCAAGAACTAACACGTGGTGAGGGTCAAGGGGTGACACGTGTCCTCTATAGGGGGTGACACATTTCATGCTCTAACAGGCACAATGGGTATGTGAATCGTCCAAAACTGGGTGACATGTGGCACGCGTAATGCAGGTCCACGTCACATCGAATGATGTCATCAAGCCACATCATCATAGATTGATATCTGCTCGGTCCTTCAATCTAATGGTCTGCAAGATTCCACGTAGATCCATAGATCTACGGTTCTCATTACTTCGCGGCTCTGGGCTTCAACACTTACCGAATCCTCTTGACGTAAATTCCCCGAAGGGCTAAGTCCTCGGAATCTCGGATCTAGCACCACATGTCCTCTTC
>ML789376.1:159955-179215 GCA_009831015.1 Picea engelmannii | reverse complement strand
ATGGGAAGAATGTGTTCAAGAAGAAGCAAGAGTAGCCAACCAAGAAGTTGTACTATTAAGGGATGAAGACCAAGCCCTAGTTGTTCATGCTAAAGGAGGAAAGAAAAGGTCTCATTTCCAAAAGGAGACCCACCTCCATGAGGAATCTCACTCCCCAAAGAGATCCACCCACTTCCATAATGAATCTCACCCTCCAAGGAGATTTTAGAAATATCATAAGGGTCGAAGAAGAGAAAAAAATTTCTCCTCTTATCGATGTTATTATTGTGATAAGATGGGACACATTACTAAGAATTGTCCTTCCAAAAGAGAAGATTACAAGAAGAGAAATAACAAAATACATCATGCCCATGCAGTTGAAGATGATGAGCCACCCAAGAAGGTGACTAAAGAAGAAATTGAAGATTATGTTTTGTGATACCTGGAAAAGATACTTGGCTCTTAAGCACATGACATGAACTCCGATGAAGGATGTATCCTATGTACTAGAAGAAGGAGGTTTGTACTCATCCACTCAGATGTATGTGGTCCAATGCCATCAATCTCTCTAAGTGGGTATGTATACTATGTGTCATTTATTGATGATTATTCTCGCAAGACTTGGGTTTATTTCTTGAAGTCAAAAGATGAAGTATTCAGAAAGTTCAAGGAATTCAAAAACTTGGTATAAAATCTCTCCGAAAGAAAGATCAAGATACTCAGGTCAAATGATGGAGGAGAATACACCTCAAATAAATTTGGAATCTTTTGCAGAAATGTCGGGATTACGAGGGAGCTCACCACTCCCTATAATCCTCAACAAAATGATGTAGCAGAAAGAAAGAATAGAACAATAATGGAAGCAGTGAAGATTATGATCCACGATCAAGATCTTCCAATGCACTTATGGGCTGAAGCAACAAGAACAACAGTTTATGTCCAAAATAGATTATCCCACAATGCACTTGGATTCAAAACCCTCGAAGAAATGTTCTCTGGAAAGAAGCCAAAAGTAAGCCATCTAAAAATATTTGGTTGTCCAGTGTTTGTACACATTCTGAAAGAAAGGATTACTAAGTTGGACCCTTCAAGACATAAGAGAATATTTGTTGGATATTGTGAGGTCTCTAAGTCCTTCAGAATTTACATACCAGGTTACCATCATATTGAGATCATCAGAGATGTAACCTTTGATGAAGATGAAACACTCATGAGATCAAGGAGATGTCGGCTTATAGACGTATATGAAGAAGAACTTGTAGCCCCTAGAGTTGCAGAACCAATGAAGGAAGTCACAGTTACACCAGATGATGAGATTCGATAAGATCATGATATGATAGAATCTCAAGAACCTCCCTAGATGACGATCTCTCACAAGAGAAAGCCAGCTTGGGCAAGGGAACTTATTCAAGATGGAGAGAAGTATGGTGCCCTAGAAGGGACCATGAGACAAAGCAAGAAACCTAAGCCATTCTCCAGTTATATGGCATTGATGTGTGATCTCATAGAAAATAAACCTACTTGCTTTGAAGAAGCCATTCAAAAGAAAGAATGGGTGGATGCCATGACAGAAGAATACCAATCCATTATAAAGAATGATGTATGGGAGATAGTTCCCAGACCAAAGAACAAAGATGTGATATCTTCCAAAAGGATATACAAGATAAAAAATGTTGCAGATGGAAGTATTGAAAAACATAAAGCAAGATTTATAGCTCGTGGCTTTTCTCAAAAGGAAGACATTGATTATGAAGAGACATTTGCTCTTGTAGCCAAATACACTTCTATCAGGACCATCATAGCTATTGCAACCAAGATGAAGTGGAAGTTACACCAGATGGATGTGAAAACAACCCTCTTAAATGGTTGTATTGAAGAAGAAGTGTATATAGAACAACCACAAGGGTTTGAAGTTGAAGATATAAAAACTCATGTCTGCAGGTTGAAGAAGGCTCTGTACGGATTGAAGCAAGCTCCCAGAGTTTGGTATGGAATAATTGATAGTTTCCCGACGAGCTTGGGCTTTACCAAGAGTAAAACTGATTCTAACTTTTACTTCAAGGTTATGAATCATGAGCCAATTATATTGCTGATGTATGTGGATGACTTATTCTTAATAGGAGAAGAAAAGCTCATCACAGACTGTAAGAAGAAGCTCACTGCAGAATTTGAGATGAAAGACCTAGGCCTGATGCATTATTTCTTAGGTCTTGAAGTTTGGCAGAGCCTAGAGAAGATCTTCCTTAACCAAGGAAAGTATGCAGTTGGAATACTAAAGAGGTTTGACATGTTGGAATACAAAGCCATGAACACACGCATGGAAACAAAGTTGAAGCTCATGGTTGATACTTCGTTAGAATTAGTTGATGCTACTCTATATAGACAAATTATTGGTTCGTTGATGTATCTGATGAATACCAGGCCAGATATATGCTTTGCTGTGAACACCTTGAGTCAGTATATGGTAGAGCCTATACATGTTCACCTTGTAGTTGCAAAGCATGTGATGAGATACCTTAAGGGTACGTTGGACTTTGATCTCTGTTATACTGGAGATCATGACTTTAGATTGGTTGGTTACACTAATTCAGATTGGACTGGAAGTGTTTTTGATAGAAAGAGCACTTTAGGATGTTGTTTCAATCTGGGGTCAACCATGACTTCATGGCAGAGCAAGACGCAATTCAGTATTGCTCTCAACACGATAGAAGAGGAATACATTGGAGCATGTTCCGCCAGTTGTGAAGCCATCTGGGTTCAAAAGTTGTTGACTGGTCTATTCGATCTGGAGATGGAAGCCACTGTGATTCTATGTGATAACTTGAGTTGCATAAAGATGACAAAGAACCCAATGTTCCATGATAAGTCGAAGCACATAGAAATCCGGTATCACTATTTTTGTGATATGGTGCAGAGAGGAGTTGTAAAGCTCCAATATGTTGGCACAGATGAGCAGGTTGCAGTTGTGTTGACCAAGCCTCTGTCTCGTGTAAAGTTTGAATACTTTCAAGACAAGCTTGGTATAGTCTGAAAGGACGTCCCTCGAAAGGGGGAGTGATGTTGATGATACTATGGTATCCTGACCAACAACGAGTAACTCAGTTAGGATTTTATATCCTAGGGGACTAATGATCCCTGGACAGATCTCGAAGGTCCGGTAAGGATGGTCTGTCAGAGTACCTGTGCATGTATATACCAACTGTGGTCAATAGTGGTAGCTTCGTTAGGATTTTATATCCTAGGGAATCTTTTGATTCCTGGGCAGATCTCGAAGGTCCGATAACAACAGTTTGTCAAAGTACCACGTGGTAGATCCATTAGGATTTTATATCCTAGGGAATCTTATGGTTCCTGGGCAGATCTCAAAGGTTTGGTAAGGACGGTCTGTCAGAGTACCACAACATGTTGTTGTTGCACCTTCTTCATTATGTTGCCATATGATGATGTTGTTATTGTTTCAACCTCGTGTTAATGATGTTGTTGTCTCAACCTCTTGTTGATGATGTTGTTATCTCCGCCTCGTGTTGATGATGTTGTTGTTTCAGCCTCATGTTGATGATGTTGTTGTCTCAACCTTGTGTTGATGATGTTGTTGTCTCAACCTTGTGTTGATGATGTTGTTGTCTCAGCCTCATGTTGATGATGTTGTTATCTCAGCCTCGTGTTGATGATGTTGTTGTCTTAGCCTCGTGTGGTTGATGATGATGTACCAACCTCATGTTGGTGAGATTGTTGCTCTAGCTTCATGCTATTGATGCTGATGTTCAACTTCATGCTGTCGATGATGATGATGATGTTGTTCCAGTTCCATGTTGTGAACGGTGATGATGATACTACTCCAGCTCCATGATGTGAACGATGATGATATTGATGATGAGAAAAACTTTCGATGATTTGTAGATATGCCAGTCAATGTTCCAGATGCTGATGATATTGTTGCCCTCTCTCTCTCTCCTGATGATGTTGTATTGGGTTATGTCAGTAGAATACCCTTCTTGTTAAGGGGGAGTGTTGAAATATTGTAACTGTGAAGAATATTCTAATTATAATTGAGTTATTATTATATAGATCAAATCTCCTTTTGTGGATTGATCATGTCGGGTTTTGTATAAGACCAAATCCCCTCTTGTGGATTGGTCAAACCATATTCATATGGTGGTATTTGAGAAGTCGCCCCTTAGGGTTTATTAAAGTGGTTTTAACCACTATTGGAAGAAGTCGACCCTGCATAGTGAAGAGACATAACCCTAGTGCCCCCTCAGCTAGTATAAATAAGAGAGGAAGGCTCCTCTTTGATCCTGCTTATGCTATTATTGTCTAGTAAATTGAAAAGAACTTAATAGCAGCTCTAAATTTAACATACCAGATATTTGTTCTGCTATGAACACTCTCAGTCAGTATATGGTGGAGCCTAGGAGAGTGCACTGGATAGCAACAAAACATGTTTTGAAGTACATATCGCGGTTAGTGGAGTATGGTTTGGACTACGTCAGAGGTGACGGGGTCAAGTTGATTGACTATAAAGAGTCAGACTGGGCAGGATGTGCAATTGACAAGAAGAGCTCTTTAGGGTGTTGTTTCGAGATGGGATCAACAATTGTTTCCTGGTTCAGCCGAAAACAGAAGTCAGTGGCACTGAGTTATGCTGAGGCATAGTGTATGGCAATTAGTCAGGCCAACTACGAGACTATTTGGATTCGTAAGTTATTGGTTGGTCTATTTGGTCATGAGTTGAGGCCTACAATGATTCACTGTGATAATCGGAGTTGTATCAAGCTCTTTGAGAATCCAGTCTTTCACGACAGGTCAAAGCACATAGAGATTAGATACCACTTCATCCATGATTGGGTTCAGAGAGGAGCAATTCAGTTTGAGTACATATCTACTAATGAGCAGATTGCTGACATTCTCATGAATTCTTTGCCAAGGGGCAAGCATGTCCACTTCAGAGACAAGATGGGAGTGGTGAAGAACACTTTCCTCGATAAGAGGGAGTGTTAAGTTTTATTACCTTGGGAAGTGGTCCCCTAGTGTTATTGATGTGCCTAGCACTAAAGGGGGAAAAGTACCTCTCCCTTAACTTTATGTTATAAAGTCAAAGTGACTTTATGAGCTCATTAATGATAAAGTGACTTAGGGAACTTAAGTGAAGGGGGAGATTTAATCTCCACCCTTGATCTTAGAAAGCTAAGATCTAATCTTGGTCTTTGATCCCTGGGTCAAGCTAATGAGGAGGCTAAAGGAAAAGTGAAGGAGAATGGGGGGCACATTGTTCACTTGAGAAGAAGTGAGGAAGAGGAGGAGAAAAGGGTTTGTAGAGAAGAGAGGGCACACTTGCTTAGAAGAGGATGCGGATTCCTAGGAAGGTACAAGTATGGTGCTGGGCGTTTTTCCCCATGAACGTTGTCTGCTGTAAATGATGAAAGGACAGCATTGAATCAAGGAGAAGAGGCCGCGATTTTCTAGGAGGCTGCTCAACTTTCAAGGACAAATTGGACTGCTGACTTGAGATAAGTTGGCCTTGTAAAATCTGATTTTCCTTGCTCAGATTCTCTGTTGTAATAATTCTTTAAGAGCTCCATAATAAATTCCTCTTCACTAGTTTTCCCCTTGGGGTTTTTTCCAGGATCATGTTGACCAAAATTACTTGTGTTAAATTCTGTGGTATGCAGGTTTTTATTATCAACATTTAAGTGGAAAAAACCAGAGGTATATTTCATGTTTTAATGACTGTTAAAAGACTAATTCTAGACAACAAACTTTCCTTATTTTAAACCTTATAACTGCAGCATTAAATGAGCATGATATCAGYTCTTGAAGGCWGTAGTTAGTGACATTGAAACAGTCCTAAATCAGRYCKGAKTTGASAGMCTTCAAGAGYTTCGAATKTCTTCACYACACACACACATATATATACATTGGTGCMRGTGGAGTSAAGGGCAACATGGCCAKAKCATGCAAAAGTTACATCATWAATGCTGCAAAATAGAGGCAATGCAGATTGCTTACAATTGTTCATGCCATAAAGATTTTGGAAACATTATCTTGAGAATAATGAATTCAAAGTCACTATAGAGTAATTTCCACCTAAGGAAAAGTTCATTCAAAGGAAGTAAACATGGACTACGATAAGCCCAAGCCAATCAATAAGAAAGAAAAGATAATGTGTTCATTGATACTCTCATCACCACAAGAAAATATCATCATAGTAGTCCAAAGTTCACTTATGATGACACAAAAGCTAGATACTTGGTATGAGAAGATGTCTGTGACAGAATAAAGAGGTCTTTGAGATTTTTGATGACACAAAAGCTAGATACTTGGTATGAGAAGATGTCTCTGAAAGAATGAAGAGGTCATTGAGATTTTGACGTTGAAGATACATCTTAAAGCATTGAGAAAGGTATGTAATCCCTGATGTTGTGCAACTAAAGGTTCCAAATGACTTACATGAAAGCCTTTTGGCAAGTCATGTAGGATGAGAAAAAACTTGTTAATGTGAAGATAATTGGATAATTGTTTGCTATGTCACCAAGTCCTAAAGGCAGTGTTGAATTTGAATCTGAACCTTCTAGGATCATTGGATCCTTACTAGAGTAGCAGGGCAGGGACGCTAGGCTTTTCCAATAGTTGATTACACTGACCATATATTCTGAATACTCTAAGAGTGGCTTAAAGAATTTGCAGATGTTGCGCAGTGAAAAAAAATAACCACCGTGCTGGTGAACATCTTCTGAATATGACATGCTCCAGAAGTATCAGTAACTTTGAAAACTAGAGATAATACTTTGCTTCACTAGGTATCACCAATAATCTGCACAAGAACACAGTCCATCTTTGAAATGATGGTAGCGGTTAGCATCCCTCACAATAATTTCTCGTGCAGCAATCTTTGAGATGAATTTGATTGCCAAATGACAGTCACCACAGACTCGAAGGTTCTTGATAACTCGAATAGTTGTCCCGTGGGGGGTGTTTAGCAGGCCAAGAGCAATTGCCAGCTTCTCACTATGGTAGAAGAGAATCTGTTCCTTCTGCTCCTCCTCAACATCAGTCAGTACAAATTCTGTATTGGGAACATACCCTTCTGCCTTCATCTCCCTGGCCAATTTCTCCAACTTTGCATAGATTTCTGCTGTTTGTGGATGTGACCTATCTCCTCCAAAGAAAGCATGCACTTCCTTATTGAGCTCAATCCAACTGCATCCAGGTGTCTTTTTAACCCCTCTGTCTTTCATCATCTTTCGCACATTTTCAAGGTCACCCCACCTGTTATTTGCTGCATACATGTTTGAGAGAAGCACATAAGGTGCATCATACTGAGGGTCCAGCTCAAAAAGCTGAGCTGCCACCTTTTCTCCGAGCTCTATGTTGTTATGGGTTCTACAGGCAGCAAGCAGACACCTCCAGACAGCAGCGTCAGGTTTTATCGGCATCCTGTTAATGAAGCTACGTGCTTCCTCCAGGCACCCAGCACGGCCAAGGAGGTCAACCATACACCTGTAGTGCTCAATTGCAGGCGCAATGTGGTAATAATCCTCCATGCTATTGAAACATCGAAAGCCCTCATCCACAAGACCGGCATGGCAGCAGGCAGACAAAACAGAAAGCAAGGTTACATGGTTTGGACGCACACCAGAGCACTCCATGCGATGAAAGAGGTTGAGGGCCTCTTCAGCACGGCCATGGATGGCATACCCTGCAATCATGGCTGTCCATGACACCACATCTCGGCCAGGCATTTCGTCAAACAATCCGCGTGCCTTCTCGACATTCCCACATTTGGCATACATGTCTACAAGAGCACTCTCGACAAAGACGTCACACCGAAAACCACCTGTAATTATCTCTTCATGGATTTCCATGCCCTGTTCCAGCGCTCCCAAGTTAGCGCAGGCTGGAAGAATGCTTGCAAATGTTTTCAAGCTCGGCTTTACGCCCGCCTCTCGCATCTGCTGATAAAGCCTCACGGCCTCCTCCGGCAACCCATTCTGTGAATACCCTGCAATCATAACAGTCCACGATACATCGTCTCGTTGACGCATTCTGTCAAACACTTTGCGTGCATTCTCTAAACTGCCGAACTTGGCATACATATCCGCAAGGGCACTCTCCACAAACACGTCCCAGTCCATTCCGCTTTTAATTATCTTCTCGTGAACTTTTTCCAGAGCTGTCAAGCCTTCACAAGCCGGCAAAAGGCTGGCAAACGTGAACTGATTGGGTTGGATGCCTTCTCGCTTCATTTGATGAAACAATCCAAAGGCCTCCTCGGCAAATGCGTGCCTGGTATAAGCCGTGATCATTGAATTCCACGAAACATAATCTCGTTCAGCCATGCCGTCAAAAACCCTGCGAGCGTCTCCCATGCACCCACATTTAACGTACATGTTAATGAGCCTGTTGAGCAAAGATTTATCCGCCATGATTCCCATCCCGTTGATGTGGGCGTGGACCAATTTGCCCTCTGGCAAAGCCCTTTTATTAATGCAGCCCTGCAAGAGAGAAACGTACGTAGAGCAATCTATGGGCTGGTTGATGTCGTACAGAATGTTCAGTGCTTCGTTCAGTAGGCCTTGATCACACAGGCTTCTCACGTTGTAGCGGAGGGTATTGCTGCCATTGGTTTCTGCTTGGACAGCTCCAGTGGCGACCATTCGAGGGCGAAGTTGAAGCAGTGGACCGACGAAAACTGAAACCATCTTCTTCGTCTTCTGATTCCATGATGGATTTAACATTTCCGTTCCTTGCTCATAACCCACCTGCTATCTTATTCTTTCAAATGGTTTTCATTTTGTTGAAACCGGGATCGTCCCATAGCAAAAACTCAGTTCCACATTGAAACTATCAATGCCAGATTCATAGTCACTTTAGACTATCCCTATCTATCACAGTGAATGTCCACTATGAGGTCTTGGCTGAGAAGGGAAAAGGACCTTGGGGGCCTTAAACAAGGGAGGTCTTCGATCCCATTGATAATTTTACACTGTGATGATGCGTGAACAGTGTTATGGGAAGCGCCTCCCGGGGTTCGCTCCGCCGGAACCGCTCTCCAAGCTGGAGCATCGAAGGAGCGTGCTTCCAAAATTTGGGAGCACGTTTTAGACCTTATTTTATTTTAGAAGCTCCTTGTCCCGATCTGTAGCGTGGTGTTCCACGGGATGCTCTAGGAGTTGGGAGCATGCTCTCAAGGCGCTCATTGGACACTTTCTATATGTTCCCCGTGTACTCTTTGAGACCACTTGAAGACTCCCACGCATAAGTAAAAAAACCCAACCCTTTTTACCTTACAATTTTTAGTTGGAGGTGAGAGCTAGGTAAGTTTAGAGTTTTGGGGAAAGTAAGGAGGGAAATAAAGGAAATCCTCCCCCATTCTTTTATTTTTTTTTGTGTTTGACTTTAGTTTGACTTTAGAGAGGTGTAGGTTTTTTTTAGGGTAGATTTGTGAGAGATCGGAGGAGAGAATAAGAGAGTCGGGAAGAGAGAACAAAGAAGAGATTGGAGGAGAGAACAAAACATGGCCATCTACCTTGGAGGAGAGAACAAAGGTTGCCATCTACTACTGCAAATATATCAAGAGCTAAAGAGGTAAGTCCAAAGTCCATTTTTTGTATTTTTGTATATCCTTGTGTCGTTTATTTGTGTATTTTCCCTCTTCTCCTACTCTTTCCCATTCCTTTTTCTCCCTTATTTTATTGCAGGTTGTTCGTTCGAGGAAAATAGCCTTCTTGTTATTTATTATTCCCTTTTTTATTTTCATGGCCTTGGTAGAGAATAGACATCAAAGGGAAGAAGAGGATGGTGGTCATACTCATAGTGACCCATTATATGAAGACGAGAAAGGGCCCGAAGGGGAGGAAGGTGGCAAAGCTTCATTAACAACCTTGTGGAGATTTGTGACAAAACTTAAGGGGGGGAAAGGTGGTGGAACCATTAAATTTGTATGTCATCTTGATCGTGATCAAGGAAAACCTTATACTAGTTCATAATGGTGTGAGGAGACATCCTTGTGGGGTAATGGAGAGTGAGGACAATAAAAAGGAAAAAGACAAAAATACATCAAGATAAATAACGTTGCACAAAGAAAGCATGGTAAAAAATAAAAGCTTCATTTGATGCATCATCTAGATTTGGTGGTAACACATCTTCATCTCCTTATGGTTACAAAACCTCAAGATCTAGAAGAATAATAGAATATTTTCTTGATATCGGTGGTAGGGATGAGGTGGATG
This sequence comes from Picea engelmannii, assembly GCA_009831015.1. Taxonomy (NCBI): domain Eukaryota; kingdom Viridiplantae; phylum Streptophyta; class Pinopsida; order Pinales; family Pinaceae; genus Picea; species Picea engelmannii. The sequence goes on along the minus strand of ML789376.1, from coordinate 169,004 downwards.
CAAAAGTGGTGCAGTTTATGCTTGTGGTATGCCATTCAATGTGCTTTGCTCCCCCTATTGGCATGATATGGTTAAGGCCATCAACGAAGTCCCCAAAGGATACAAGAGCCCTAGCTATGAGAGAGCTAGAACTATGTCACTAGACAAGGAAAGAACAAAAACTCAAAGAACTCTGACATGGTTTATAGATGGGTGGGGGTACTTTGGGGTATCCATTGTATCTGACGGTTGGACAAATGTCATAAACCAACATTTGATAAATGTTCTTAATTTTTTTGCTAGTGGTGCAATGTTTCTTGTAGCACATGACTCCTCAATCATTGCATTTGCTTAAAACATTTTTGGCCTCCCATTAAAATCCATTAATGATGTTGGTCCTTCTAATGTGATTTAAGTAATCATTGATATTGCAACAAAATGTGAGTAGAAAAAATCATTGAGCGGGTTCATCCACACATCTTTTGGTCTGGGTGTTGCAATACCCTTGTTTCCCCCAGTTTGTAAATATAACTATAACTGGCCAAGAGACTATCGCAGACTAAATATGTGTGAATGTTTGATTTAATGAACCCTTGTATAAAAGGGTTAATGTATGAATTTATGTTGTTAATAGAATTTGAATATGTGATGCACAACTGCTGAAAGGGGGAAAGTTTTCCAAGATAGACCATGGATGCTATGAGAGAGATGGTGAAGGGAAACCAAGTATGGTTGAGATGACCCTCACCAGACCAATACCTACTAGGTGTAATTTCTCAACAATCCTCTGACCCATAAATGAATTACCAGTCAGGCTGGTAGTTGGAAGGCCATCCTCAAGAGTTAATGAGGAGATGGGGAAGGGTACCCATATGTAAGGCTTCTAGGCCTAACCATGAATTAGGATTAAGACCCACGCAACCTTGCAGCTGAGGAAGGAAAGAAAGGAGGTAATTCGGGGGACAGAGACATATCTGCGAGATAGTAGAGTAGAGAAAAAAAACACTCTACCGAGAAGAGCAGTGAACATACTTCGACTTGGAAGTTGACAGAAAAAGTTGAGCAATAAGCTCATTTTGGCTGAAAGAAGCCACAGACAGGGTTTCACTACAAGATGATAAACGAGGCTGACGAGTGAGCGAGGAAGTACTTGTGCAGACCTCCTTGCTTGGAGTAGAGAAAAATAGACACCCAGTTCCTGTGGGAGAAGGAGAGTAACCTTCGTCCCTGAATATTATGGAGTTCAGAGAAAGAATCTCTCTCAGAGCATCATGGTCTAGCTTGGGGGTGGTTAGTGGTAAATCCATTAAGAGTGACTGTGCCTAAGGTTGGGAGGAAATGGGCACCCCTTTCAGTAGTTGCTTCACATTTTCCAGTTCGGATAATGTATTTTCATACTCTGTGTATTATATTGGATATGATGATGAAATGTTTGTGTTTATGACTCAATCTTGCAGTATTTGAACAATTATTAGATAGGCTCTTTTGCTTCTGTAAACTACTATGTTTTCATGCTCTTTGAATTTTCTCAATCTAGTTGCTAGAGAGTCATGAGATGGGAATCCGCGGGAGGGTCAGGGTAGGATCGAATGAAATATCTAAGTCCTGCCAATCCATTAAAGTTTACCTTAGCGTGAATGTCAGAGTTTGAATTCTGTGGGAGAAGGGTGTTTTCCCTATAAACCATTCACCCATCCGACCGAGGGATCATGCCCATGCCCTTTACCACTTTGTTGCAGAAATGATACTGCGCTTAGCCTCTAATATTTTCCAAGATACCCATGTGACCAGGGCCTAGGAACCATGCGCTAGTCCGAAAGGAGCTAGCTATTTCGACTTCGGGACTTCGGGACTGGTGACCCCACGATCCTCGAAAACAACCGAAGGCCGAAGTCGTGAATCAACGAGGACCGTCGATCTAAGGATCCTTTATGCATCTCTCTCAACCGTTAGATTTGACGTAGGAAGGGAAGTGTTAAGCACTTCAACGAAGTTTTACTTCAGGAGATTTGGAATGGTCTAGCGTCGAAATTCACGAATATCGAAGTCGTGGAGTTAATCTGGACCATTCAAATTGGAGGGACATGTGTCCATAGATAAATGATTATCCGAGAGTGCAGGTATTCGACGATTTAGAAACACGTGAGATTTCCCCCAAACCTCTGCAAGCCGGAGTAAATCTTGGTCGTAGACGCTTGGTACACGTGGCGACAGATCCGACATGGTCCGGAGGGAAAACCGGGAGACACACAAACTGAACTCTCGAAGGCCGAAATACCGAAGTAACGTGGACCGTCGATCCTTGGATCCTTCGGGATCCTTCCGAGCCGTCGATCTAAGGGACCCACCCTTGACTACCCGACTAACCGAGAACACATCGTGGAGAGACATGTGGCAAAATATCCCATAGTTACGAGATTCCATACTCCAGAGGAAACCGACCAAAAATTTATGAAGTATAAACTCGCTGAAGTCGCAAGTGTCGAAGTGGATCAAGATCGTTGGTCGAAGAGGACACGTGGCATCAGATTCGAGATTCCAGGGACTTAGCCCTTCGGGGAACTTACGTCAAGAGGATTCGGTAAGCACCGAAGCCCGGAGCCACGAAGTAATGAGAACCTTAGATCTGTGGATCTATGTGGAATCTTGCAGACCGTTAGATTGAAGGACCGAGCAAATATCAGTCTATGATAACGTAGCTTGATGGCGTCATTCGATGTGACGTGGACTTGCATTACATGTGCCATGTGTCACCAAGTTTTGGATGATTCACATACCCATTGTGCCTGTTAGAGCATGACACATGTCACCCCCTATCAAGGACACATGTCACCCCTTGACCCTCGCCGTGTGTCAGTTCCTAGTTCGTTCCCGCCTGGCCAACGTGGTTGGTGACGTATATGAGACTCCGAGAGTTTGGGGATTTGGGGCATGTTATAATTTAGGAACGATCAACACAAAACGCCGAACGTCGATCGCCAAAGGGCCAAGGCCACATGGCGAGATATCAGGAGTTCGAGAGTTTAGGCATAGTATGGTAAAAAGTGGGATTCACTGAGAATCGTTGATCGCCGAAGGTTGAAAGTCTAATGACGATAGTCGATCGCCAAAGGCCGAAGGGCTAGGGGCACGTGGAGATATTATAGGACTTCGGGGATTAGGATATAGGAATGTTCAACGTTGAACGTTGAAGCTTCCTTTTTAACCATAGATCTCAGCGGAGGGGTGGACTGTTGATCCCCTCCGTTGTTCGTAGATTGGATAATTTGACAACACCCTTGGAACTCCATAAGTCCGAGATATTCCAAAGTGATGAAACCTTTTCTAACGTAGGTTCTTAGCTCTCAGTTTTCAGCTCGAGGTCACGAGGAGGACCCTGCTAGCTGGTTTAATCGCTTAGTGAGAGATGTAAGTTTCGAGAAAGCTGATTAGAGGGTTTTTCTTAAGTAAGGGACCAAAAATGAACCAGGGAAAGAAAAAATTTGATGCCCCACCCCTAGAAAGGATATTTAGGGGTTGGGTGTGTTACAAATTGGTATCAGAGCATGGCAACAACACTTGGCCTTCTTGGGCTCATGCATGAGTCACATAATATATATATATATATATATATATATATACTAGAGAACTTATGGGGTAATACCCTACCTTACCCCCTTTCTACCATTGATATATGTTTTGGAAGTCTGCACTGTAGGTTGCTAATGTCTCCAAATAAAGAATTGACTTCACCTTGCTATGATATATGTTGTTCATGAATTGGTAGATTAGTAACTTACATAAAATGTTTTATCAACACTCAAGCAGTCAGTGAACAACAAGAGAACCACAACGTAAATGATGGTGACACATCAAGAGTTGGGGGAGAGCTCCTACAACAGAGTGGAAGAATCTGATGAAAGGAGGGTGATGGAAACCCCTCCAAATTTGGTTGAAACTGTAAGAAGCCTCATGGTAGAATTACAGAGTTATAAGGTTGACAATGAAAGGTTGATCAAGGAGCAGGAAAAGTAGACAGAAATTAATGCAGTCCTATTGCAAATTCTATCAGATATACAAAGGCAACTGCAACATGGTCTAGCTACCAGTCATGTGGATAGAAATCATACTAAGAAAAATCCAAGACCACCTGAGATACATAAGCATGGTCCTGAAAGTGGCCACGCCAGGAGGAGCACCTCAAAGAAGGCCCAACATGGAGCCAAGATACATTGAATGGAAGATTCCTCTAGTGAGGACACTGACAACTTCAAGGAATCTTCTAGTGGTAAAACTAGTTCCCATTCTCAGAAAAGAGGAAACATTCCAAGACTCATGACCCTGAAGAATTCAAGAAAGCCAAACCACCCACCTTCGATGGAGAGATTAAGAAGGGGGAAGAAGAAGACGTTTGGTTACTTAGCTTGAAGAAGTACTTTAGAGTCCATGAATACTCTGAAAACGTAAAGGCTCAGATAGCCATTTTCAACCTAAATGGGAAAGATTCCATTTGGTGGGAGGACCTTGGGAATGTGAAAGGAGTCCATGAGAAGGAATTTTCATGGAAACAATTTGAGAAATACTTCAAGAAGAAGTACATGTTAGAAAAGTACTTTGATGGGAAGACCAAGGAGTTCTATGAACTCAAGTTGGGACAACTCACCATAGATGAGTATATCAACAAATTTATCGAGTTGATGAGGTATGTTCCCTACACAAAATATGAAAAGGTAAAGATGCAACGATTTATTAGTGTCTTACCCTAGTCATACGAAGAAAAAATTGAGTTTGATGAACCAAAGACCTTAGAAGATACCATTCGAAAAGCAAGGTATTTATATGAGCAATTCAAGAGTAAGACATAACCCCATGAAAATTGGAAGAAGAAAAACAAATCGAGGTTCAAGAAGAAGGGGTTTAAACCCTAGAAATTAAAGAACCCTGGTAATATCTCTCGAATGAGCCTTCCTTCCATAAGTGTGTATCGACAAAATTTTCCATCCCAGAGTGGAAATAAACCATTCAGAGAAGCTCCAAGTAAGTCTGATAACACTAAGAGAGAAACCTTGAAATGTCAGGGTTGTGGAGAGGAACATCTGTTGAGGGATTGTCCAAATAGGCAATAGAAACCTGGGAGGGTCTACAACGTCCAAGAGGCTACCACAATCAATGATATGGCTAGGAGCCTACCACAAATTTATGCAACCTTGGATAATATATAAGCTGACCACCGAGCTTCAGTGGTGGAGATGGAAGGTATGATTGCCAACCATCCTGTTTCCATTTTAATTGACCCTGGTTCTAATTTGAGTTATGTTTCCCCTCAAACTGTTGAGAAATGTAAATTGCAACAAGTTAAACATGTTATATCATGGCTAGTACAACTAGCCACTGGAACCAAAATAAAAGTAACATAGGTCATACCAACATGCCAATTTGTCATGAGTCGGTTGCCAATCCAAGAAAACCTAAACATACTTCCTCTAGGATCTTATGACCTGTTGATTGGCATGGACTGGTTGGATGCCCACAAAACCAAGATGGATGATTACAATAAAACTTTGGAGTGTGAAAATGAAGAAGGAAGAAGGGTAATCCTACAAGGGATTCAAAAGCCCGTCTCAGTGAGACAAATATCAGCCCTCCAGGTGAAGAAGTATTGCAGAAAGGGATGTCCCTTGTATGCAATACAAGTACTAAACTCTATTGAGAATGAAAAAACCAACCTAGAGGACCATCCCATATTAAGAGAATATAAAGATATATTCCTAGAAGAGGTACCGGGTCTACCTCCAATAAGGGATATTGACTTTTGAATAGAACTTGTACTAGGAGCAGTGCCAATGTCTAGAACACCCTATAGAATGAATACACCAGAGCTAGTTGAGCTCAAACTATAGTTGAAGGAGATGTGGGACAAAGGCTACATATGACCTAGTGTGTCTCCATGGAGAGCACCAACCTTATTTGTGAAAAAGAAAGATGACACACTCGGACTGTGCATAGATTATAGACAACTCAATAAGATGACCATCAAGAATAAGTATCCCTTGCCAAGGATCAATGACTTGTTTGACAAATTAAGAGGTGCTACAATATTCTCCAAGATTGACTTGAGGTCTGGATACCATCAGGTCCAAATTAAAGATGAAGATATCCACAAGACAACCTTTAGGACAAGATATGGTCACTATGAATTTGTGGTGGTGCCGTTTGGGCTTACCAATGCACCAACCACTTTTATGTACTTAATGAATAACGTATTCAGAATTTTTTTGGATAGGTTTGTGTTGGTTTTCTTTGATGATATCCTAATCTATTCCAAGAATAGAGAAGAGCATCAAGAACATCTCAAGCTAGTACTCTAGGTACTAAGAGAACATCAACTCTATGCTAAACTTAGTAAGTGTGATTTTTTCCAGAAACAAGTCCACTACCTAGGCCATGTTGTTTCTAAGGAAGGAGTGGCAGTTGACCCTGACAAGATTAAAGCCATCATGGATTGGCCTACCCCAAAGGATGTATCTGATATTAGATCCTTTATGGGTTTGGCAGGATATTATAGGAGATTCATAAAAGGATTCTCCAAGATTGGTTGCCCAATTACCTCCCTTCAGAAAAATGGGGTTAAATTCATTTGGACCTCAAAATGTGAAGAAATATTTCAAGAGCTGAAATACCTTCTAACCAATGCGCATGTACTGAAAATTGCAGACCCAAACAAAGACTTCCTTGTGTGTACAGATTCCTGCAAGGAAGGGCTCAGAGGAATTCTTATGCAAGAAGGACACATGATTTTCTATGAATCCATAAAATTGAATGAGCATAAAGTCAATTATGTGACCCATGATATGGAATTGGCTTCCATAGTGCATGCCTTAAAAATGTGGAGACATTACCTCTTAGGTAGAAGATTTGTACTTATGACGGAACATAGTGGGTTAAGGTATTTGTTTGACCAACCAAAACTCAATGTGAGACAAGCTAGGTGGATGGCTCTCCTTAGTGAGTTTGATTTTGAGATAAAACATATCAAAGGAAAGGAGAATAGGGTGGTTGATGCCCTTAGTAGGAGTATGAAATTAGTTCACTTGGTAGTTGTAAGCACCAGTGAATAAAACATCAAAGAGAGGGTCAAAACTGCACAATAAACATATGTGTTTTTCAAGACTGTGACATCATACCTAAAGCAAGAGCCCACAAGGCTGAAGTATGAAGGTTATCAAATGCTTAACGATGACCTGCTGACTTACAAGGGCAGATTGTAAATTCCAAATTATGACGACTTGAAGAGGTTCATAATGGATGAACTACACAAGAGACCATATATTGGTCATCATAAAATGATCACTGCCACTAGGAAACTATTTTATTAGCCTAGATTGAAAAAGGACATAACTGATTACTTAGCTAAGTGTCTAGAGTGTCAGCAAGTCAAGGCAAAGCACTGACACCTAGCATGGTTGTTGCAGCCCCTACTAGTTCCCGAATGGAAATGGGAAACCATCTCCATGGATTTCATCACAGGATTATCAAGATCAACCAAACAAAATGATGTCATCATGGTAGTTGTGGACAAACTGAGCAAAGATGCTCACTTCATACCCATCAAGTCAACTTGCAAGGCAATAGATATTGCCAACATCTTCATGAAATATATATTCAAATTGCATGGCATGCCTAAGAAAATTATATCCGACAGAGATACAAAGTTCACTTCCAACTTTTGGAAATCTTTGTTTGCTGGTTTTGAAACAAAATTACTCTTTAGTACAACCTATCACCCTTAAACTGATGGGCAGACAGAGAGGGTAAACCAAGTATTAGAAGATATGCTGAGGATGTATGTAATGCATCAATCCAAGTAATGGGATGACTACCTACCACTGGTAGAATTTTCTTACAATAATGGCTATTAAGAGTCATTAAAAATGAGTTCTTTTGAAGCCCTCTATGGAAGACAATGCAACATTCTAATCCGCTGGAACAAACCAATAGACAGAGTTACCATCGGGCCAGATATGCTAAAGGAAATGGAACAACAAGTGATTTGGATCAGGCAAAATCTGAAGACAACCGATGATAGACAAAAGACCCATGTAGACCTGAAAAGGACTCCTAGAGAATTCAAAGTAGGGGATCATGTGTATCTCTTAGTTATACCCAGGAGAAGCTCCTTGAGGATGGGATCTTGTGCCAAGCTGGAACCTCGATATTGTGGACCCTTTGAATTTTTGGATAGAGTGGGACTAGTAGCATATCAGCTAGCACTTCCTCCCATAGTGAAGGCACATACTATTTTCCATGTTTCTTTATTAAAGAAGTATGCACATGATTCTAATCATATTATTGACTGGTATGTGATTCAGGTGGAACCCGAGGGAGAATTCCAGCCAGAACCACAATGCATAATAGACAGGAAGGAAACCCCACTCAGGAACATAACCATTGCACAGGTCAAGGTGTAGTGGAAACACTTTGGCCCAGATGAGGCCACATGGGAAATGGAAGATGCCATGAGACATGCATATCCATTTTTGTTTACTTCTGTACATACATAGCACATCGACATATAGAACATCAAGGACAATGTTCCTTTAAGGGGGAGGGGATTGTAATACCCATGTTTCCCATAGTTTGTAAATATAACTATAACTGGCCAAGAGACTATGGTGGACTAAATATGTGTGAATGTTTGATTTAATGAACCCTTGTATAAAAGAGTCAATGTATGAATTTGTGTTATTAATAGAATTTGAATATGTGTTGCACAATTGCTTAAAGGAGGAAAGTTTGCCAAGATGGACCATGGATTCTATGATAGAGATGGTGAAGGGAAACCAAGTATGGTTGAGATGACCCTCACCAGACCAATACCTATTGGTAGTAATTGGCCAACAATCCTCTGACCCATAAATGAATTACCAGTCATGCTGGTAGTTGGAAGGAAATCCTCAAGAGTTAATGAGGAGATGGGGCAGAGTACCCATCTTTAAGGCTTCCAAGCCTGACCACGAATTGGGATTTGGACCCACACAACCTTGCTGAGGAAGGCAAGAAAGGAGGTAATTCGGGGGACAAAGACATATCT
>ML789376.1:115817-158760 GCA_009831015.1 Picea engelmannii | reverse complement strand
GAAGAGGACATGTGGTGCTAGATCCGAGATTCCGAGGACTTAGCCCTTCGGGGAATTTACGTCAAGAGGATTCGGTAAGTGTTGAAGCCCAGAGCCGCGAAGTAATGAGAACCGTAGATCTATGGATCTACGTGGAATCTTGCGGACCATTAGATTGAAGGACCGAGCATATATCAATCTATGATGATGTGGCTTGATGACATCATTCGATGTGACATGGACCTGCATTACGCATGCCACATGTCACCCAGTTTTGGACGATTCACATACCCATTGTGCCTGTTAGAGCATGAAATGTGTCACCCCCTATAGAGGACACATGTCACCCCTTGACCCTCGCCACATGTTAGTTCTTGGTTCGTGCCCACCTGGCCAATGTGGCTGGTGACGTATACAAGACTCTGGGAGTTTGGGTAACTTGAGAGTTCAGGGATTTTGGGGCATGTTATAATTTAGGAACGACCAACACAAAACGTCGAACGCCAATCACTGAAGGGCCAAGGCCACGTGGTGACATATCAAAAGTTTGGGAGTTTAAGCATAGTATGGTAAAAACAAGGATTCAACGAGAATCACTGATCATTGAAGGCCAAAGGTATCAAACACCCTAAACAAATATCATATGCAAAAGTTACACCCTTGGGAAGTTGACGTATCAACTACCCTATCGGGGCCCGCAAAACTTTTGGATTTTCATCTTCTGGGGTTAGGGTTTTGGATTTTCTTTATGTTAAAAAGGAATTTAGAGCCTCATTGTTAACATCATCTTCCTGCGAATGAGCGTATCTGTCACATCTCTTCTTATAGATAAGATGCCACCATTCTAGCGAGTCTTTCACTCTATAATTTTATAGTTCTGTACATTTCACTAATCAATAGAAATTGTGTATCACTGTATATTTGTGCCTCTTGTTATATATATATATATATATATATATATATATRTATATATATATATMTCTGTTATATTATTGGATATCTTGCAATATATCAATATATTTATTTATTATATATCCGCTCTTATTTTGTGCTCAAAACAATCTGGATCAGTGGTATCAGAGCAGGTTGCTCTTGGTCATTTTTCAGTGCATGTCCCTGACGAGGTTCGAGTATAGAAAGTTGGGTCTCGAGCTTGTCTCTCTTAAAAACAATTGTTCTCGCACACCCAAGAAACCCTCCATGGTGGAAGAAAATGAAAACGATGGATTAGAAGATTCTATTAATCTATTGCTGGAACAAGCTCTCATGTGACAGAGGGACAAAATGATCGAGAATTTTACCCAAATCCTTCAACGTCTGTCAATAAAAACAGATGCGTCTTCATCAAGCAACCACTTTGGAGGCACCGCTCCTTTCAAGGTACAAGTTAATTTTGATATTCTCGTATTTGAAGGTCAGATAGATGCAGATGCTTTGGAAAAATGGTTAAATCTACTAGAAGGTTATTTCTCTGTGCACAATTTTTTCGACAGGGAAAAGATCACCTTCGCGCTCCTTAGGGCTCTCCCCCATGTCAAACATTGGTGGGAAACTTACTATGAGAAAAATTCCATAGAGGATTTTAGAATGTTTGAGGACAAACCCACTTTGGAATCTTTCATAGATGTCGTCAAGGAACAATATTACCCCGTTGGAAACTATGAAGAACAGTACATGAGATGGACCAAATTGCATCAAGAGAGGGGCCAAGTAATGTCATAGTTCACCAATAACTTCCATATCTTGCGCACCAAGATGAGTATCAAATATTCTGAGTGACATTTGGTTTTGAAATACCGTAGGGCTCTACACAGTTACATCCAAACCAAAATGGAGTTTCTGGACATCTCATCGTTGGGAGTTGCTTATCGATATGCTGTCAAAATCAAGCAGAAATTTAAGCACCAGAACAAATGAGAGTTCGGGTCTACAGATACGAAACAACCAAAGTATGATAAAGATGGCCCTAAAAAATATCCTCTCGACAACCAGTCCAAATGACAGGAAAATAAGGGTAAGGTAAAGTCAAAGATTGACATTGAAAAGTGGTGCGATTTCCACAAAATCCCTTGGCACAAAACTGATGAATTTCGCTCAAAACAGTCAGTCGAGATCAAAGAAAAAGAGATGAACCTTGATTCAAAATCTGATTTAGAAAATATTGGAAGGATACCGATGATCGATACAGACCCCACTGCCACTGTCACAATCACAACGATCCAACCAGAAGAACCAACAGATCCTGAAGAGGGGAAGCACCTCTTCCATTCACAGATGTGGGTAAAGGGGACCCCGTTGCATTTCATTGTTGATAGCGAAAGCCAAAAGAACCTCATCTCAGCAGAGGTCATCAAATAGTTGGAATTTCCAACAAAACCACACCTGCAACCATACAACATCGGGTGGCTTCACTAAAGATGAGATCTTCGTGTCAACCAACAGTGCCGCCTATCCTACGACATCAATCCCTTCAAGGATGACGTATTGTGTGATGTTTCCCCGCTGGATGTCTGTGATGTTCTTCTAGGCTAGCCATATATGTGGAAGCGCCATGTTATTTATTAGTCTCAACCTCGTAGTGTCATTGTTACTCTAGGGGATCACCTCTACAGGATACCAGAGGTAGTTCTGACTATTGTTTTGACAAAACAATGAAACAAAGTCATCTCTCATACAACAAAGTTTAGATTCTTCGTGATTCGAGCAAAAGGTGAACAAAAGGACACTGTGACCACTATGACCTCGGTCCAATCCCCTTCTATCGAGTGGAAGCAGATTGACAAGGTTGAAGAAAAGAACAAAGATTCCTTCTACGCACTGTCATCTCATGTAACCAGATTGGTTAAAAAGGTCCAACCCCTCCAACATCAGGTTCACGACAACCTTCCATAAACCAAGTAGAGCAGCTTCTTCATCAAGGAAAGCATCTCACCAATGTTCAAATTCAACAAAATCTTCCTCGGGGACTTCAAGAAATGGAGACCATTACTTCCTAAGGGGGTGATCCAAAATGGATCCAAGAAGGAAAAAATTTCAAAGTTCTCGAAATCAGACAAAACCAACGCCATCACGTAGGGCTCGTCGTGCTGATTCTGGCAATATGTTTTTTTTCGAAAACGGGCACCGTATGAGAAAGTTATCGCGTTTTGAATTTTTTCCCAAACATGGAAAAGAGTCAAAGTCAACAGTCAGAGGTCGTACAGCTGACATCAACATGATGACATGGCAGCGCCAGGAGGTGACACGTGTCAGGAAGATTTGGCATTTTCAGGGTTGAGTTGGCATAGTACAGATTCAACACGTGGACTATATAAACGCTAACATGGCAGTCCATACGATGTCGTGGCTCAGTTGTAGTCTGACACGTGGCAGGGTATGGATGATAGGTGGTGGTGACATGGCAAGCTCTAGATGTGACATGTGGCAGGTGTGTTGACTGTGCAAGTGAGTTGGCAGGGTGACTGGACCGATGCGTCAACAGTATGAGCAAATCAAAGGGTGACAAGTGGCCCAATCACAAGGTGCCACGTGGCACCCCGGAAGAGGCCAATGAGGTCTGGTTCAAAAATTTTGTTGCACTCCGTGAGACTCAAACTGCTGACCTATTCTCTTGCAATGACTTCACCAAAAAGAGCACTAATTACCCGGGCTACCTTAGGACTTGTTTTGAGATATGGTGGATATTATATTTGTGTTGACATAGCGTGGGTTTTGGAGGATAAGCACTCGGTCGGTAGGGCTATCCTGCCGATGAAGACACATATGACCAGAAGCATGGACCGGGGCTATCACACCAGCGCGAGGCCATATGACACTCACACATGACCGAGGGCGGAGGTTTAGGGGCGCGAATGTTTGGCTCCTAGCCACATGGTGCCTACACATGACCAGGGGCCTAGAGAGAAGGGGGCACACCTAAATACTTGCAAAAAGTGGGTTTAAAACTTTATATTTAGATTTTTAATGATTTTTAGCTTGTTATAATGGGATTTTTGCCCATTTTTTAGGATCTGGAGCCCTTTTTGAGGCTAGATCTTGGGAAGAAGTTGGGAGGTGAACCCCAACTCAAACTATATATAAACCAAGTGTTTTTGATAGTCCAAGGAGGTTCAAAACAATAGAATGTTGAAGTATTTGTGAAGCTTAAGACATTTTTATGCAGGGAAGCCATTGAAGAAGGAAACTTTGGAGGCCATTTCTGGGAGCTACGCTTAGCCTTTTTTAGTGCCATCAGTTGTGTTGAATTCCCGAGGTCGAGCATAACACAACCATACCAGTTTGTAATCCATTTGATGTACTTCTAATGTATTTTTGAAGCATTGAATATTAATAAGAAATCCTCCTCCACTGAGAAAAAGGCCTGGAGACGTAGGCAACTTTGTCGAACTCCGTTAAAAATCTTGGTGTTATCGTTTGTTGTTATTGGTGCTTATTTTCTGTTTTGCGTTCTTTATGATGGCTGCAACATTGTTTCATTAAATCTTCTTCTTCTCTTCAATTTCTCAATGGTAAATCAACTCATGCATAAACTTAACCATAGTCTTTAAAAGATCAATTTCAGATCAAGTGGTATCAAAGCAGGTTGACAGTTGGTTGTTTGAGTTTGCATGATTAACAAGGAAAAGCTAAGTCGTGGTGAAGGAGATCCCGAGATTGGATCAAGAAAGAGGACATCTAAAAGTGAAAAGATGGCATCGAAAGAAGGACTTTCTCAAAACAAAAGAGAGTTTCAAAGAACTTTCTTTGCCATGTCGGATATGGTAAAAGTGTTGTATGACGATTACTTGTGTTAGCACCAATTCTTGCAAGTCATGAGCGCCGAGTGCAACATACTGAAGAAGTCCATTTCGGGCTTAAAATCAAGCGAGCGGGCATTTTGTTTTCAATGGCGAGGATCCACAGATGGAGCAGATCGACGATCATCAGGTAAGTTTGAGTCGCAGAGTTGCACGAGGTCTGGCACATTAGCTCATCTCCTGTGGCCAAAATCACAAAATGATGAGCCATTTCAGCTACTGGGACTTCAAAGGACAAAGGGGTTGCTCTTCCACTGCATTTTGAAACCCCGTAACACGAAATGCGAAAAACGCCCAGGAGCCATTTCGGCATTTCGGCTACCGGGACTTCAAAGGACAAAGGGGTTTCTCTTCCACTGCATTTCAAAACCCCGAAACACGAAATGCAAAAAAGTGCCTAGGAGCCATTTCGGCATTTTGGCTACCGGGACTTCAAATAACAAAGGGGTTGCTCTTCCATTGCATTTTGAAACCCCAAAATTCAAAATGCAAAATGCGAAAAGCGCCCAGGAGCCATTTCGACATTTCGGCTACTGGGACTTCAAAGGACAAAGGGGTTGCTCTTCCACTGCATTTCAAAACCCCGAAACGCGAAATGCGAAAAACGCCCAGGAGCCATTTCGGCGTTTCGACTACCGGGACTTCAAAGGACAAAGGGGTTGCTCTTCCACTGCATTTCGAAACCCCAAAACGTGAAATGTGAAAAGCGCCTAGGAGCCATTTCGACATTTCGTCTACCGGGACTTCAAAGGACAAAGGGGTTTCTCTTCCACTACATTTCAAAACCCAAAAACGCGAAATGCGAAAAATGCCCAGGAGCCATTTCAACATTTCGGCTACCGAGACTTTGAAGGAAAAAGGGGTTGCTCTTTCATTGCATTTCGAAACCCCAAAACACAAAATACGAAAAGTGCCCAGGAGCCATTTCCGCATTTCGGATACCGAGACTTCAAAGAACAAAGGGTTTCTTTTTGTGTTTTCAGTCTTAGCCACCCTCTATGGAAGAAGCAGTTAATGAATATTGAGTAGGTGGTTGAGACCTCAGCTCAAATCATAAATGGAGGACGTGGAAAAGGCCTAGAGAAATCAGCTTGTGGTACCCTTGTATGCAGGCCCCCCTGCAAGAGACATGCTGAGTTAAGATGGCGTCTGACGAAGGAGTTCCGTCTAGGTTTGACTGAGGAGCCTGCACACGCTAATTTGGACTTTAATGTCTTAGCTACCTTCTTGTTGTGAAGGTGGAAAATTGCCCTGAGTATATATACTCAATTTTTGTATTTCTGTAAGGATGGATGGTAGAGAAGAGCTCCCTACTGTAATGTTTTAATGAAGCGCTGGTGTCCCTGGCTATGTATCTGTATATGAAATTTCTTTGTTTAATGTACGACAAATATCCTTTTCATCTTGTTTCAATCTTAAACTAAAAGGGTTCATGATTGAATGATTCACATGAATCGTCATGACTGGGTTATAATAAAGGATTTATTATAAGCTCTGTTACGTTCTTTTAGTGTTTCTGCTTTTGAATATAAGAAGTTCTTGTGTTCAAAGTTTTCTTCTACAGGCTATTGGAAGCCCGAAGCCCACAATAACCCTTCACATTCCCTCACATAAGTCTTCCTCCTACTCACCCTTATTACAACTTACTGCCTGAAATTGAACCAAGACCTCATCTGCTTGTGCATGACTGGCCTAGTTTATGAGTTAGAACGATATTGTTCTGGGTTTACTTTTGTTCATCACCCTTTATCAACAAATCGTGACATTCAAACTGATGGGCCTCAAGCTTACTCATGTTGCAATCCAGGAGTGACTTATGATGCCAACATTTCTGGCGCCGTTGCCGGGGACGAAGTTGAAAATTTTCCTTGGGATTGAACAACATCGAGCCTCTGATTCTGAAGGTGCATCAGGCATCAGAGCCCTATGAGATTGCTGCTGTGCACCCGACGACTCCACTGTGGTGAACTTGCTGTTTTAGTTGTGGCTTCCAGAGGTAGACACACGCGGTCCCATCCACAACTGCCTCTAACTACACCTAAAGCTGATCCGAAGGTGATTTTCAGAAAAGGAAAGGCCTCTGAAGGAGAAATTTCCACCGTCGAACCAGGTAATTTGCCATCTCCTTCTGTAGGAACTCCATTTTATTCTTCTCAGCTTCCTAGCAGACCTTTTTCTGAAGTTTCCCGTTTCCTGGATTTCGGGAGTGTTCCTGCTGAGCTCTCCCCTCCTGGTCTGAGATTGGAGGGATAAATCCTTGTCACTCCTGTCTCCTTGAAGCTATACCTTGGCGTAGACCTAGGACCATAGAATATTTCCCCACCCCTAGCTTTACCACCCCTCCTCTTATTACTATTGATGCTGCTGCACAGAGAGAAACATCTGCTGACTCAAGCCCCTTAGCCTTCTCTCTGAATCCCCCATTGTTTCCTTGTCCACCTGTAAGCTCATTTCTAGTATCCCCTGTTTGAGCTCCTTCTCCTCTGAGTTCTCCTCCACCTAATATTCCTATGGCAGGAGAAAATACCCCCATGACCATAATGGAGGCTATAATAGCCGCTAGGTATGCTCCCCTTTTGTTACCTCAACCTCTCAACGCCCTTCCAACAGATGGCTACCTTAAGCAGCTGCCCAAGTTTACAGGCGAAGGGGACATAGCTATAGAAGAACACCTTGAAGCCTTTTATAGTTTTATAGATGATCATGTTATCATGCATGCAGACGTATGAATGAGCATTTTCGTCCATAGCCTTGAAGGCAAGGCTAGAAAGTGGTTTAGGGCCCTGCCTCCTGGATCTATTGATGGGATTGAGGCTTTGGATAATGCCTTTTTGAGACAGTGGGGAGACAAAAAAGACTTCATGTATTACATGACAGAGTTTGGGTCTTTGAAGAGAAAGGAAGGAGAGTCTGTCTCTAACTTCTCCAAGAGATTCAATAAAATGTATAATAAGATCCCCGCTGAAATAAAGCCCTCAGAAGCCTCTGCTAAAATTACTTATGCTAGTGCTTTTGATCCCGATTTCTGCCTCCTGTTGAGGGAAAGGAGAGCAACTACTCTATCTCACATGCATGATGCAACTGTGGAAGTAGAATCTAACATATTGGCTGTTGACCGACTCAGGAATAAGGTTGATAGAGACATATCCAGGAAGAGACCTGAAGCCTCCCCATCCAATTCCTCTCCCCTCCCCCTTTAGATGGATGAGGTAAGTAAAGTGATAAAGTCGCTTTCGGCTAGGATGGAAAGGTGGGAGTTGGAAGGGAAGCCCATGTACATAAATCCCCAAAATACTGATAACAAAGGATTCAAGAGGCCTAGCAATAATGTGCCATAGGCTTTTCCGAGGGAACAAAGGAGCAAAGATAGAGATGATTAGAGGATTCAAACCCATCTCCAAAATAGCCCAAGTGCTCATGAGGAAGGAGAAGAGATAGATGAGCTCGACCCCGAAATTCACCGTATTGAAGACACTTCCCTTTTTCCCCATTTGACTCAATCTGCATATGAAGGATCCCTTATGAACATTCAAGTCAATGAGTTGGGTAAAGGGGAAAAGGCCAACAACACTCATAACAGATATCATCTCAGGTCAAAGAATAAAGAAGGAAATTTTGATAGCCATGATCAACCCCTCATAGCGGAAAAACCTGCAAAACCTGCTACAATCACTACTAAAGAAAAGAAAACTCAGAATACTTCGTCAACAACCAAAGAACCTGTCTCTGAGGTAAGGGAATCTCCTAAGCCTTTTCCCTCCTTTAGTTTTGAGCATGAAATTCAAAAGATTAGAATTCCCGTACCCCTCTCAGAGCTAGTTAAAAAAGAAGATTTCAAAAGGTCCCTCTCCAAGATGCTACAATCTGAGTCCCCCCAGCCTTCTACAGACTTAGTAAATATTCAAGATGAAAATCCAGCAGTCATCCTAGGTCCCATGGTAGAAGAAAGAGATGATTCATCCCCTCCCTTCTACACATCCCTGAACATACATGATAAAGTGTTGCATAATTGCCTCATGGATTCAGGAGCTTCCCACAACCTTATGCCCAAAATAGTCATGGAAGAATTGGGACTGGAAGTGACAAAGGGTTATCACGATTTGTACTCTTTTGATTCAAGGAGGGTGCAATGCCTTGGAGTCATCAAAGACTTGGTGGTCTCTTTATTTCAGCTGCCAATGAAGAGTGTGGTCATGGACATTGTAGTAGCTGATGTTCCCCCCAAGTTTGGCATGTTGTTGTCAAGATCTTGGATTAAAAAACTTGGAGGAACATTACAGATGGATCTCACATATGCCACCATTCCAATCTTTGGAGGGGAACACATGAGGTTGTATAGAGAAGCTCAACTAGCCTACATTGTCAGTGATGAAGCTGACCCAACTAATCACCCCATCTTTGCACTTGACATTGATTTGTGGTCTAGTTTATTGTAGATCACTGAGACTCCTGAAGCCCCTTTTCAAATAAAAAAGCAACCCATATTAAATCATGAGATACATCCTCCAACCACCTCTGTTTGGAAAAATTTATTTGATGGAGCTTCTTCTAGTGAAGGCGCTGGCGCTGGAGTGGTTCTTGTGTCCCCTTGGCAGGAAACCATATCCCTGTCATACAAGCTAGAATTTGAAGCTACCAATAATGTGGCAGAATATGAAGCTCTTGTTCTGGGTATGAGGGCTGCAAAAGAAATGGGAATTAAGGAGTTAGCAGTGTTCGGAGATGTTGAGTTGATAATCCAGCAAGTCAGAAATGCTTATCGGGCTAAGCATCCTCGACTCAGGAGTTACAAAAATGAAGTGTGGGACTTGATTGATAATTTCTTCTCAGCTTTCAACATTTCTTTTATTCCAAGAGAGGAAAATACTTTTCCTGATTCCTTAGTTGTCTCAGCTAGTCTGTTCAAGATCCCTCTGCCGCCTAAGATCAAATATGAGGTTGAGATAATATACATGCCATCTGTTCCAGACAATATCAAGCATTGGAAGGTATTCGAAGATGATCTTGAAATCAAAAAATTTCTTCAGTCCGTCGATGAATTTTCTGCATTGCACATTGATCAGGATCCTGATCTCGAAATTCACCCTCACCCTGAGGTATTTTTAAATAAAATTGCTAATCACCATATTATTCATTTGCCTAGCAATCACATTCTGAAGGGACTAGTCCCTTTAGAAAGACTGTTCGATGGGAATGATGTGGCAGTAAAGGGTAGGGTTTCAAATGGAGATGATGATACAGTGGAGTGCAACATCGACACACAGGAGGAGCCTAAGTTTGTCAAGTTGTCAAGCGATTTGACCAAAGAACAGAGGGCCGAATATACTGAGTTATTAAGAGAATTTGCTGATGTGTTTGAATGGACCTATGAAGACCTCAAGACATATGACACAACTGTCATTGAACATAAGATCCCACTGAAGGGAGAGGCTAAGCCATTTAGGCAGAAGCTAAGACAGATAAATCCCATGTTGTTTCCTGCCATGGAGAGAGAAGTGAAAAAGTTGTTAGATGCCCAAATCATTGTCCCCTTGAGATATTCTGAGTGGGTAGCCAATTTGGTCCCGGTGAGGAAGAAAAGGAGCACCGCTATCACTTGAGGAAAGTTTTCTTGAAATGTTGGAGGTTTGGCCTGTCCTTAAATCCCAAGAAATATTTGTTTGCTATGAAGGAGGGGAAACTGTTAGGCCATATAGTATCAACAGAGGGAGTGAGAATTGATCCCAACAAGGTAGAGGCAATTCAGTCCCTGCCACTTCCCAGGTCTAGAAAGGAAGTTTAGGCTTTTTTAGGGAAGATTAACTTTCTGAGGCGGTTCGTCTCAAATTTTGCTGAGTTGGTGAAACACATCACAACCATGCTCAGAAAGGGAAAATAAGTAAAATGGATTGCTGAACCCAGGGAGTCTTTCGTCCAAATAAAAAGGGCATTGACTGAGGCACCTATGTTGATCAGTCCTGATTATTACAAGGATTTCCTAATTTTTTCTTTTGCTTCTTTTGATACAGTAGCATCGGTCTTATTGCAGAAAAATGAGGAAGGGCGAGAACAACCCATTTCCTTCTTCAGTAAGGCATTAAAAGATGCAGAAAACAGGTATGAGATCATGGATACGTAGGCCTATACCTTAGTGAAAGATCTCAAAGCTTTCAGAGTCTATGTCTTGCACTCAAGAGTGACTGCATACATTCCTTCAGCCTCTGTGAAGGACATCCTTATATAGCCTGACATAGATGGGAGAAGAGGTAAATGGATTGCCAAGATCCTGGAGTTTGACCTGGAGATAAAGCCCACCAAGTTGGTAAAAGGGCAGGGTTTAGCCAAGCTGCCGACTGAGTCTAATTGCAAGGCCTTGGGGGTTAGCTTCATCAATTCTTGCTCAGGAAATCAATAAGGTGAGTCACCCAACAAAAGCTCCCATGGTGGCTTATCACTAGCAGAATGCACTTGGTATAGAGACATTTTGTACTTTCTGCAAGAGTTGAAGCCTCCTTATGGAATGGGAAAAAGAAAGGCAAGATATTTAAAGTTCAAGGTGGTCAAATATTGCCTTATTGACCAAGTCTTGCACTGGAGAGATCCTCTAGGGGTGTTTCTGAGGTGTCTGAATCCATAGGAAGCCCAGAAAGTTATGTTTGATTTCCACAACGACCTTTGTGGAGGGCATCATTTCTGGAAGACCACAACCCACAAAATTCTCAGGGCTGGGTACTACTGGCCCACCTTATTCACTGATGTCTGCAGAGAAGTCAGAGCTTGCATCAAATGCCAAAGGTTCTCAGGAAAGCAACAACTCAAATATCTGCCACTAAAGCCTGTAGTAGCTTCAACACCCTTTCAACAGTGGGGGTTGGACTTCATTGGGAAAATTCATCCTCCTTCAAGTGGCTAGCATAGATGGATCCTGACTGCAACAGACTATTTCACCAAGTGGATAGAAGCTACCCCCACCAGGAGTGCTTCACACAAGGTAATTATCAGCTTCTTGGAGGATATCATAGCCAGATTTGGTTGTCCCAACAAAATTGTCACTGATAATGCTACTTCTTTCAATTCTGAGCCTCTGGTTAAGTTCTGTGAGCAGTTCGAGATTTCACTAATTTACTCCACTCCCTATTATCCTCAAGGAAATGGACTGGCAAAATCTTCCAATAAAAGTCTAATCAAACTCATTAAAATATTATTGGAATACAATAAGAGGGCCTGGGATTCAAAGCTCAAATTCGCTTTATGGGGCGATCAAGTGACAATGAAGAAGTCCTTGGGCACCTCACCTTTTCAACTTGTTTATGGGATGGAGGTTGTGTTTCCCACTCAGCTTGCTTTACCTGTAGCTAAATTCTTTCAAGATCATGAAGGAGAGCCAGACCATATGGTCAGAAGAATTCATTAAGTGGTGGAAGTGCAACAGATCAGGGAGCAGGTGATGGACATAGCTCACAATCATCAGCAGAAGATCAAGCAGGCCTTTGACAGGAAGGCCAGGAAGGAGGAATTCAAGCTGGGATATTTGGTGCTTAAGTGGGATGCACCCAGGAAGGAGAGGGTCAAACACAACAAGTTTGATACCCTCTGGATCAGGCCCTTCAAAATCTCTGAAGTAGTCTTAAATAACACGTATAGGTTGCAGGATTTGGAGGGTGAAGAATTCTTTAGCGGCCCAGTAAATGGGCATTTCCTAAAGAAATGTTTTGTTTGAACCTTAGACGCCTCCTCTGTTTTTGTAAATATTGTCTTTATTGCTTCTATGTTTATTTTCGGCTTAATAAATGACTCCATATCCCAACAGAAGGCAACAGGAACTGCAGAAGGAGTTCTTAGAGCATTGCAGGGATGACTCTGTCCCCCGTGGAGACTAATGTTAGCACCAATTATTGCAAGTCATGAGCGTCGAGTGCAACATACTGAAGAAGTCCATTTCGGGCTTAAAATCAAGCGAGCGGGCATTTTGTTTTTAACGACGAGGATCCACAGATGGAGCAGATCGACGGTCATTGGGTAAGTTTGAGTTGCAGAGTTGCACGAGGTCTGGCACATGAGCTCATCTCTTGTGGCCAAAATCACAAAATGATGAGCCATTTCAGCTACTGGGACTTCAAAGGACAAAGGGGTTGCTCTTCCACTACATTTCGAAACCCCGAAATGCGAAAATGTGAAAAATGCCCAGAAGCCATTTCGACATTTCGACTATCGGGACTTCAAAGGACAAAGGGGTTTCTCTTCCACTGCATTTTGAAACCCCGAAACACGAAATGGGAAAAAGCTCCCATGAGCCATTTCGGCATTTCAGCTACTAGGACTTCAAAGAACAAAGGGGTTGCTCTTCCACTGCATTTCGAAACCCTGAAACGCGAAATGCGAAAAGTGCCCAGGAGCCATTTCGACATTTCGGCTACTGGGACTTCAAAGGACAAAGGGGTTGCTCTTCCACTGCATTTCGAAACCCCAAAACGTGAAATGCGAAAAACGCCCAGGAGCCATTTCGGCATTTCTGCTACTGGGACTTCAAAGGACAAAGGGGTTGCTCTTCCACTTCATTTCGAAAACCTGAAACGCGAAATGCGAAAAGTGCCCAAGAGCCATTTCGACATTTCGGCTACCGGGACTTCAAAGGACAAAGGGGTTTCTCTTCCACTGCATTTCAAAACCCCAAAATGCGAAATGCGAAAAACGCCCAGGAGCCATTTTGACATTTCGGCTACCGAGACTTCGAAGGACAAAGGGGTTGCTCTTCCATTGCATTTCGAAACTCCGAAAAGTGAAATGCGAAAAGCGCCCAGGAGCCATTTCGACATTTCGACTACCGGGACTTCAAAGAATAAAGGGTTTCTTTTTGTGTTTTCAGTCTCGACCACCCTCCATGGAAGAAGCAGTTAATGAATATTGAGCAGGTGGTTGAGACCTCAGCTCAACTCATAAATGGAGGGCGTGGAAAAGGCCTGGAGCAATCAACCTGTGGTACCCTTGTATGCAGGTCCCCCTGCAAGAGCCATGCTGAGTTAAGATGGCGTCTGACGAAGGAGTTTCGTCCAGGTTTGACTAATGAGCCTGCACACGCTAATTTGGACTTTAATGTCTCAACTACCTTCTTGTTGCGAAGGTGGAAAATTGCCCTGAGTATATATACTGAATTTTTGTATTTCTGTAAGGATAGATGGTAGAGCAGAGCTCCCTACTGTAATGTTTTAATGAAGCACTGGTGTCCTTGGCTATGTATCTGTATATGAAATTTCTTTGTTTAATGTAAGGCAACTCTCCTTTTCATCTTGTTTTGATCTAAACTGAAAGGGTTCATGATTGAATGATTCACATGAATCGTCGTGACTGGGTTATAATAAAGGATTTATTATAAGCTCTGTTACGTTCTTTTAGTGTTTCTGCTTTTGAATATAAGAAGTTCTTGTGTTCAAAGTTTTCTTCTACAGGCTATTGGAAGCCCAAAGCCCACATCATCCCTTCACATTCCCTCATAGAAGTCTTCCTCCTACTCACCCTTATTACAACTTACTGCCTAAAATTGAACCAAGACCTCATTTGCTTGTGCATGCCTGGCCTAGTTTTTGAGTTAGAACGATATTGTTCTGGGTTTACTTCCRTTCATCACCCTTTATCAACAAATCGTGACATTCAAACTGATGGGCCTYAGGCTTACTCCTACTGTAATCTAGGAGTGACTTCTGACGCCAACAACTTGGAATAGAAGAGACCGGTTCAAGGGAATCTTCAAAGCAAGCCAAAAGTGAAGAAGGAGAGGACCCTCCTTCATCTCCTCCTTCACCTCCTTCATCTCCTTATTCTTCTTCTTCTTCAAGTACAAGTTCAAATTCTACTTATTCAAGAAAACATTTTCATAAACATAATCTTGATATGCCATTACTTAAACTCGATGTAATTTTTTTTTTCCTATGTATGATGGTGAAGTTAATGCTAAGAAACTTGATAACTGAGTTAGACAGATGGATGTATATTGTAATGTGCAGCAAATCAAAGATGAGGCAACCAAAATCAGATTGGCATAGCTTCGTCTTGAAAGAACAAATATCATCTGGTGGCAAAGTAAGATGCAATATGGAACTCAACAAGTTGGCAAGATTTTTCCATCATGGCATGATTTTATTTATGAACTTAGAAAACAGTTCTATCCATTGGGATATAAGGAAAATGATTTAATTGAATGAAAAAGTCATATGTTAAGAAAAGGACAATCGATGCAGGAATACATAGATAAATTTCGTAAGATGGCTTTGATGTTAAATGTTCCATTGACTACACAAGAAACTCTTATGAAGTATATAGGAGGTTTGCCTTCTTATATTCGTAATACTGTATTTATGTTTGGACCTAATAATCTTGATGAGGTTTCTTTCCAAGCAACATATATTGAAACAGGAAAAACTGGAGTTAGTGTATTAGGGGAATCATCTTCAAAGAAAGAAGGCAAAGGAAAAGGGAATGGGAAGAAATCAAATTCATTGACAATGAAGGAAGATAATCTCTCTTGCAAGCATTGCAAGATATAAGGGCATGGTGATGAGCATTGTTGGAAATTGCACCTAGAGAAGACACCGAAGTGATTCAAAGAGAGGAAAGGGAGGCAAAAAGTTGCAACAACAACACAGGCAACAGACTTGGGATCAGATTCCGGTGATGAGTCTAAAATCATAGTAGTTGGTTTGACAAGTAAAATTGGTAATGGTTTTCATTCAAGAAGTAAGTTGTTTCATATAAGGGTCATGATGAAACATAATAAGATCGATACATTGATAGATATTGGATCTCAATATAACTTAATTTCAGAAGAAGTGGTTAAGAAATTGGGATTAAAAACTAAGATGCATCACAAACCCTATTCACTAAATTGGATAAGCAAAGATCACAAATTTTCCATAACAAAGCAATGTATCATAAAATTTTCAATTACATCTAAGTATGTGGATGAAGTAATATCTGATGTGGTGCCACTATAAACATGTGGAATGGTCTTAGGAAGCCCTTATTTATATGATCACAAAACGATCTTCTACATGGAACAAAATCAATATCACTTGTTTAAAAATGGAACCGAATATGTTGTACATGCTCATCATATAAAATCAAATCAATCTCTTCTAACAATGGAACAATTAAAGAAGGAAACTTATGCAAGCAATACACCTATAATTGTGTCAAGTAAAGCAATTGATCTTAAGCATGAACATGAGATGGTTGTATGATGGGAGTTCAATCATACTTTGCTTCAAGATAAGTTAATGTTGTGCAATCCCGTTAAACATATTGGTTCATTTTCAATCATATTTCTGATGTAATCTCTGCTAATGTTTTCTACATGGATGGTAGTGGATTCAGTAAGATGTGAACGAGTTCAAATGGATAAAAATATGATTTCAATTGTCATGCTTATTATGCAATTGATTATGATGCGACAGGTGCACATGACAAATTTTAAAGACAAAGGACAAGTGGGGAGGCCTATCCTGCACTTGATGACTGGTTAATATCCTTTTGGAGGACCAAAAGGTCTTAGTGGGGAGGAATGATCCAAAAGGGATCTAGGAAGGCCAAAATTTCAAAGTTCCTGGAATCATATGAAACCAACGCCATCACGTACGGCTCGTCGTACCGATTCTGAAAATATATTTTTTTCTAAAATGGACACCGTATGCAAAAGTTATCGCATTTTGAACTTTTTCCCAAAAAAAAAAAGAGTCAAAGTCAACAGTCAGAGGTTGTACTACTGACGTCAGTAGTACGTCAACATGATGTGGAATATGATGTCATCATTACATCATGATGATGTCAGCATGCTGACATGGAAACACCAAGAGGTGACACATGTCAGGCAGATTTGGCATTTTCAGGGCTGAGTTGGCACGATACAGATTTGACACGTGTACTGTACGGATGATGACGTGGCAGTCCGTACGATGACATGGCTCAATGAAATTATGACATGTGGCAGGGTATGGATGACAAGTGGAAATGACATGAAAAGCTCCAAACGTGACACGTGGTAGGTGTGTTGACTATGCAGGTGAGTTGGTAGGGTGACTGGACCGATGCGTCAACAGTATGAGAAAATCACAGGGTGAAATGTGGCCCAATCATAGGGTTCCATGTGGCACCCAGGAAGAGCCCAATGATGGTTGGTTCAATTTTTTTTTTTGCACTCCATGAGACTCGAACCGCCGACTTATTCTCTCGCAACGATTTCACCAAAGAGTGCTAACCACCCAAGCTACCTCAGGACCTGTTTTGACATATGGAAGATATTATATTTGTGTTGACATAGCTCAGGTTTTGGGGGATAAGCACCCGGTTGGCATGGATAGCTCACCGACCAAGGCACATACAACCAGGAGCATGGACTGGGGATGTCACACCAGCGCGAGGCCATATGGCACTCACATAGGAATGAGGGTAGAGGTTAAGGGGCACAACCGTTTGGCTCCTGGCCACATGGTGCCTCCACATGACCAGGGGCCTGAAGAGAAGGGGGAGCGCTCAAATACTTGCAAAAAGTGGGTTTAAAACTTCATATTTGGATTTTTAATGATTTTCAGCGTGTTATAATGGGAGTTTTGCCCATTTTTAAGGATTTGGAGCCCTTTTTGAGGCCATATCTCGGGAGGAAGTTGGGAGGTGAAACCCAAATCAAAATCTATATAAACCAGGTGTTTTTGACAATCCAAGGAGGTTCATAAAAACAAAATGTTGAAGTGTTTTTGAAGCTTAAGCCATTTTTATGCAGGGAAGCACCTGAAGAAGAAAACTTTGGAGGCCATTTCCGGGAGCTAAGCTCAACCTTTTTCAGTGTCATTAGTTGTGTTGGATTCCTGAGGTCGAGCAGAACACAACCAGACCAATTTGTAATTGATTTGATGTAATTCTGAGGTATTTTTGAAACATTTAAGATTAATAAGAAAGCCTCCCCCACTGAGACAAGGGCCCGGAGATGTAGGCAACTTTTCCGAACTCCGTTAACAATCTTGGCGTTATGGCTTGATGTTCTTAGTGCTTATTTTTAGTTCTGCATTCTTTATGATGGTTGCAACATTCTTTCATTAAGTCTTCTTCTTCTCTTCAATTTCTCAATGGTAAATCAACTCATGCATAAACTTGACCATAATATTTAAAAGATCAATTTCAGATCAGGGGGGGGGATTGATCCAAGAAGAAATCGGTGGCCACCCACCTATTCCACTGGCTCAAAGAACAATTTTCCATTTTGGCAGTTTTTTACAGTTTTTCGAGTCCCAAACTTTCGGGGTTGTTTTGAGGCCCTAAATGACGTTTTTTTTGGACTTTTGGGGGGTCAGGGGACGAGGTATCGAATGCCCCAAACAGAGATTGTATGGAAAAGTATGCCCTTGGGAATTTGACGTATCAACTACCCCCATCGGAGCCCACAAACCTTTTGGCTTTTCATCTTTCGGTGTTAGGGTTTTGGATTTTCTTTATGTTAAAAATGCCTTTAGAGCCTCATTGTAAGCATCATCCTCTTGCGAATGAGCATAGCCATCACATCTCTTCTCAGAGATAAGATGCCACCATTCTAGCGAGTCTTTCACTTTGTAATTTTACAGTTCTGTACATTTCACTCATTAATAGAAATGATGTATTACTGTATATTTGTGCCTCTTTCTATATATATCTGATATATCTATGTTATATTATTTCATCTCTTGCAATATCTCGGTATATTTATTTATTATATCTCCACTCTCATTTCGTGCTCAAAATAATCTGGATCATTGAAGGTGAAACAAGCTTTGGGTTCTATGGTGATGAATGATGCATGGGATGAATTGAGCATTGATAGAGATGGTGCTAATGCAATGAAGGAGACTTCTTTTTAAAATCATTTTTGGTCATAGATTAGGTATGTTTTGTAATTCAACAAGCCAATTTATAACATGATTAAATTTGCAGATTTATATAGGCCAATCATTGGGAGGTGTATGAGAAGATGGACAATGTGCTAGGGTAGATTAAGGACATTGTTTAGCCTAGAGATGTGAGATTTTATAGTCATATTTGTGTAGAAGTGGAAAAACGATGGGAAATGCTAAATATTTCACTACATGATGCAACATATGTGCTGATACTTAAATACTGTGATGTATCATGTTTCATCACCAACACTTAGTGGTGGGGTGAAGAAAAAACCACATCAAAATCTAGAGGATCAGGATGGCTATATGCAAGCATTAAGACAAATTGGTCTTTGATGAGAAATGATACCATGCATAGAAAATTGAGCCACTACATCCTTAGCAATGGTGCCTTTGGAATCAACCATGCAATTAGAGATAGAGGGAATTTAAATTCTATCGACTGGTGGAATATGCATAACAGTGCCACCCCACAACGACAACATTTGGAAACATGGGTGCTTTCATAGGTGGTGAACACTTCTTCTGTAGAGACGTGTTGGAGCACCTATAGTTTCATCCACAATATCAAAAGAAACATGTTGAATGTAAACCAACTAGAGAGCTTGGTTTATGTGCATTACAACTTGATATTGTTGTTCCATTATTGTGAGGAGGAAAAGATGGATAAAAACTTGAATACTTGGGACACGAACCCATAGGAGGATAATTTGGAGGATAAAGTATTGGCTTTGGAGCAATTGGAGAATGCTCTTATGGATGATGATGATCATGTTGAGATGCCACCCCATCCATTTCCATGGTCCCCATGTCCACAAATATAGCGACAACAATAGGGGCTTCATCTTCAGTTTTGCTTCCATCTGCTTCTACAAAATTTTGTCCTACTTTGACTTCACTACCACCATGTGGAGGTGCATGCAATAGTCACGGTGGTGTAAAGATGAATGAATAGTATATAGAATCATAGATATAAAAATAATTGTTTCTTATTTTTCACTAATTTATATGCCAAAGATGTTAGATTCATAGTATTTAGCAACTAGCTCAATTTAGTGTCTTCATACTTCAGTGTGAAATGACCTATTTTGTAAACATAACTATTTGGTCATGTTGACATTTGTTGGATAACATATTTTGTTCAATAATTTAATGATCTACTTTTTATTATATATATATATATATATATAACGCTCCCGAGACACCCCTCTTTTGAGGTTTTTGGAAAATGGCGCTCTCGACAATCCCTCTCCTATTTTTTCTCTTGCTTCGCTCTATACTTTGACAACCTTGTGCGTGAAGGGGTCAACTAACAAGTAGACAAACTCACTTGTTATATATATATATATATATTCTCTTTATATATATATTGCTCCTAAGACAATAACGATTCCGAGACACCCCTCTTTTGAGGTTTTTGTAAAATGGCGCTGCCAACAATCCCTCTCCTGGTTTTTCTCTTGCTTCGCTCTATACTTTGACAAAATTGTGAGAGAAGGGGTCAACTAACAAGTAGACAAACTCGTTTTTTTTTTCTCTTTATAGTTAGTTTATTAGATTTTAGACGGAAATTTTATCTAGTTTTGCTAGTTCATCCTTATCCTTATCATCCTCATGGAATTCATCATGTAACTTAAAAAATTGAGCACACTAAGGGTGAGAAATAAACTACAGACCAAATGCTTTCTCCTTGTTTAGATAGGCCCACATTTCTCACCAAGACCATCTCTTATGGGGCTCAAAATTGTGTTCAATGACTTCATTCTTTCTGTCATGTGGATGAAAAATGAATATAGTATCTAACTTGAAAGGCCTCTCCCCATTAGTTTTGTCAAACATGTAATAGGAAGGCACATGATGCTACTCTATAATGGGGTCTAGAAATGCTTGTGCAATGGGTTCCTTTCAATATTTTCCATTATCCATCACCAGTGCATGTACTTCTTCCCAAGATTCTTTGTTTTCCAACTCAATATCTTGTTTGATTTCATGATATTATGGACACTTATTGTGATTTCCTCTATCCTTTAGGATGATGAAAAAGAGGGAGATATTTTCGTTTTGTGTCTAGGGGGAGGCCCAAGGTAGATATAATCTTGGTAGCTTAGGGAGATACTTTAGCATTAGTGAAATCATAACCACCTAGAGACACGGGGTATGCCAAATATCCCTTCATCTTTGATCCCAGGAAAGTCTCCCATTGAACTCTAACAAATTATTGTCTTATCTATCCTAATATAAACATTTTGGGAGTGAGAAAGATGTGAATCCTATATGGGAAAAGGTCACATCCATATATCTAAATGAGGGTTCAATCTTGGTTCAACAACTAATACCCTCTCATCACTTTTGAACCCACTTGTAAATAAGAATTTCACTCTAATAGAATTCTAGTAGGCATCTCATCCTTGATGAAACTTTGAATATAAATTATTAACCCTTGCTCATCTTTGAATCCTTCTTAACCATCCGAAGCCAATCAATGCAACAATTATCTTGTCCCTCTTTATTCTATCTTTATAGTCCCAAATGTGTCAGGGAAGTTGATTGGTAATAGATGCAAAGCTAGACTAGGTAGACCAACTACATTAATACTTTGTTATTGGAATAGTTAACTCCTACTTGTCTTGTGTTTTAGAGGTTATTTAGTCACACATTTTTTTATTAGATTGTTTATTGTCAAGTAGAGAGTGTATTTAAGTGTGTAGCCTTATTGAGTGATTTTAGGAGGTTGTTGGATGAGAGCTAGTTTAGATGCTAAGTTAGTGTGTGGTTGAGATATTCTATCAACTAATTGTCAGTGTAATAATATAACATGTCAATCTTTAGGAAAAATTTCATGCATTTATTTGTGTACAATTATATTGTTGAACATAACGGACAATCACACTTTTTTTTTTAAAGTAAGAAGCTATATATTACCTGTCATGAAGCAAAAAATTACAGTACTGACTTGATATCGAGTTTTGGATGTGCTGAGTTGTTCCGAAGGGAAACCAACTCAGCCTGACACTTGACTATAAAAAATCACTAATAATTAAACATATTTGTCTGAATCGCCCCGTGGGAAAACCGATTCGACTGACCCATGCATGCATACTATAAACCAAAAGAAGAACATACTGTGAACCAAAAAAATCCTTTCTTCTGATAGACCCACAGAATTGATAATGCTAAACTCCAACAACCTATGAAGAATCGTCCAGAAACAACTAACATTTGTCAAAATAAAACAAGCATTTTGACACATGTTCTCCTGCCGACTGTCATGGTGTCTGGTGCGCTTGCTTATCCTCGTCTTCCCCTATGCGTTGGTCTTTCTTGTCCTTGAATTCCTTTGCGCATGTGTCCAAGTCTCGTTCATCCTCCCCCTAGAAGTTTGGAGCAAGAAACACCCCTGGAGATGTTGGGGCATTGGTGCCCAAATCTGGTGAATGTAGGGAGCGAAGCAGGTTTGAAAACTGAGATTCAATTTACTCTGCACGTTGGTCTAGGTGTTCCTTCCAAAAACAAAGGTCATCGACATCCTTACAGACTGCGAAGACCAAATTTTGTAGAATCGAGACCGAATCTATGAGTCGCGAGCACGAAGCACAGTTCAGTTGGAGAAGAGCTTGGCCTCGAGGCACTTGCAATTGTAGTTCTTGCGTTTAAGCATTGAATTCCTCTAGAGAAGGCACAAAAGGTGGAGACAGGGGTGCCTAAGGAGGTGGTGAGGGAGTGAAGGGTGGTGGACTAGAAGGGCGTGCATGTGTTGGATGTGAGGTCGAGGCCAGATCCGGGAGAGGTCCAGGAGAAAATTTGAGAGAATTACCCTGAAGGTCAAACCATTCAACTCGACAAGCCCATGGCGACGACAGAGGTAAAAGACCACTTTGGCCAGGGAGGACTGAGTGGATGACAAGGGTGAGGAACTAAGCACATGAGCGAAGGTAGGCAGGTGCCGACTGTCCATGGATGCTTTGTTTTGGTACCAGAGAGCACCTCTCTTTGGCTTTACCATGAAGGTGAGACATAGCTAGACGAATGTGAGGGTGAGGCAGAGTTGCGAAGAGGGAAACCTAGGTGGGCACCAGAGAGAACGACATAGTGTAAGAGTAGTTGGAAGGAGAGGGTGATGGATGCAAACTGGAGGGAGGGGCATCACCATAAGAGGTAGAATGGAGAGTAATTGCACACGAGCGTAGAAAGATCAGACAATGTACAATCTCCATAGCCATGACGGGAAGCCAACGCAAGGCGCACTGGAGCATTTAGTTGGGATCGCGCAACAATGAAGAGTTGCAGAGTTCATCGGGTGGTAATAAAGGCAGGAGGGAGCAACAGGTGCCGTCATGTGGCCCGTGGAGAGGTGGCAGGCCCTGGGTTCTCAGATGGACGCGTGGAGCGCTCTGACACCCCATTCGGGGGTCAATCACACTTTTGTTGAGTCAACTCTCTAGTCTCAATTTTTCTGATATGGTATTAGAGCTAGTGTGGATTTATCGAGAAACAACCTTCTTAAATAGATCGATAAATCCATTCATTCATTTAGTACGCAGGTTTCTAAATGTTTCTTTTGGAAAATATTTTATTCTAGTTTATGGTTTTATATAGTTTTATTTGATTAATAAAATATTGATTAACCTTAATTAAAAAATTAATAATTTTCAACTTCATTATAAAATTCTTATTAGTCCTGTCCAAGGCAGGATGAGACTATAGCAATCGAACCACAAATTAGTTTTTGGGTTGACAAAAAAATTATATTTTTTTTCATTGTTTAATTTTGTTGCAAGTGATTCAATTTTTTTTCCTAGCTTCTAATTGGTCCTTCAAAACAACATCTTATTTTCGGGCGGACAAGGGAAATTTAATAAGCAATTCACTTATGGTTGGAGCGAGTGCATGTACGCGAATTTAATAAGCAAAACAAATGCATGTAAGTGAATTGGAACGAGTGCATGTAAGGGTTCAAAATGAATGCATGTACGAGTCTCAAAGTTCTGATGTACGGGTACAAAACTCATGTATTTTAATAACTTTTATTAATAATTAATTAAATTTTAATAAAATAATAAATTATTATTATTCTTTTAATTATTTGTATAGGACTATATTAATTTTTTTTAGATAAATCGTAAAAGTAAAAGTCTCCCCACATAAACAACAACCCATTGCACATTGCAATATTGAACATTTGTGACAATAGGTACATGTACGAGTCTCTAAGTTCCAATGACAGAGAATAATAATTAATTAACTTTTATTAAATTAATAAATAATTATATATATATATGTGTGTGTGTGTGTGTATTAAGAAGAACAAATATTTGTATTAATCAAATTTTGTCGCTGCAAAAGAAGACGACTGAGAAGTACAAATAAGATCTCTGTCTTTTAACGACATGTTTACAGATTGTCTATCCAGGAAAAATTGCAAAAAGAGAGTAGACTTATAAAAGGTTTTGCTCAAAACTATGCTAATTAACATTCTCTAGCAACAAGACTATCCTAGTTTTAAAGTTGTAGAAACCTCTTTGGCCGATGTTGGATCCTGAATGGCAGCTGGAGGATGGGAAATTATTGTTGTCCAATGGAAGAGGCCACTGATTCCTGTGGACGTCCCCATACGCCTTTCCTGCAGAGCATGATTTAACTCACTTAGAGTTCGTCCCCGCCTGAGGAGAATTGTGAAGAGCTGGTCCATTTCTCGATCCCAGTTTTCTATATTGGTGATCTCTTGAGCTTCCAATTACTGTATTTGCTGCTGCTGAGTTGTGATAATTTCCTTTTGTTGCTTGACTTCTTCCTTGACCTGGGCGAGCTTGCAATTTGGACAATTACATCTCAGGGCTTCTCTTCGCCAGCGTGGGTTTGAAGAAAGAACAAGTTCTCTCATTAACTAAGGGAGCAATCCAAGGAGAGATGATACATGCTCGAATCCATTCCACAAATTCTTTTGTAAACCCAAATTTCTGCAGAATTGCAAATAAAAAAGGAGTTCTTTACCCTGTCGAATGCATTGGCCATATCTAATTTGATGGCCATTCCCATTTCCTTCCTAGCTTTGCTGCTAGCTATTGCTTCTTGGACAAGAATAATATTGTCGATAATTTGTATATTGGCCATGAAGCCCCCTTGATTTTCTGAGATAAGATTAGGAAGAAGAGGTTTTATCCCGTTGGCTATTATCTTTGTTATAATTTTGTACGCAGAGTTACATAGGGAAATAGGTTGGAATCTAAAAAATGAAGAGGGATTTAATTCCTTAGGAATGACGGATAGGAATGTAGAATTCGTTGCACCATCCAATTTTTTTTTTTAAGGGTGTAATTAATCATTCTTCTCAGATCAGATTTAATTTCTTCTCAGAATACTCTGAAGAAATGGATGGAGAACCCATCAGGGCATGGGGATTTATCCTGATCCAAGCTCCACACCACCCGAGCAATATCCTCCTCAGTCACTTCCTTTGTTAGAGCTTCATTTGCTGATGCTCCTATGGTTTCAGGAATATGCTCTAATAGAACTTATGCACTGTTTGTATGTGTCTTCATTTGTTTCTGTGTAGAGATGCTAGAAATGCTGTGTCGCTTCTTACTTGATCTTTTCAAAATATGTTATAACCTATCCTTCATTGCTACTGATATGGGTGACTGAGTTATGATGTCTTCTAGCCTGGGTTTGCTTGTGGAAAAAAGATGTATTTTTATCTCCTGAGCGAAGCCACAAACTCCTTGACTTTAGTCTCCATTCTTCCTCTTCTTTCCTGTAAGATGCATGGAGCTCTTGACTCGTTTCTCGCTCGGCTTGCAGAGTTTGATCAATTATTTTTCCCTCTTCCATCTCATGATGGATGAGTTCAAGAGCTTCCATTTTGACCTTTATTTCATTAGATGGAGAAACATAGGAAAATTTATCCCATTGCTTGACGGTTGATTTCACTGCCCTTAACTTACTTTCCCAATCAAAATTGGGAGAACCTGTAAAAACGATTTTCCAGACATCATGAATGATAGAGATTGCTTCATGATGTTGCAACCAGAGAAGATTGAAGCATAAAGAAATAGGACCAAAATTTTGCACATGCGACAGCTCAAGAGAAATAGGGTTATGATCAAACATAGTAGAGGAATGAATTTGAGATGATATACTGAAGGGAAGAAGAGAGAAATTACTATGAATAAGAAATCAATCCAACCTGAAAGCTATATGATTGACCCCCACTCTTTTGTTAGTCTAGGTATATTTCCCTTTTATTTGTTTAATGTCCATTAGATCCTAGTCAGATATTAGGTTTTCTAAATTTTCTCGCATAGGATCTCTAACTAGGTTGCCTCACATTTTTTCATTAGAATACAATACTGTGTTGAAGTCACTAGCCAGAATACATGAGGGGATATCAATTTCTACTTTGACTATTGCAAAGGAATGCCAACACTCTAGTTTATCCTAATATACCATTGGCATATAGATGTTGACAATTGTCATCTTAATGTCCATTTGCAAGATTTTGAAAACCGAGAGAAACCAATGCTTAGATTTGAAGGAAACTTTTTCAACTACTTTTGTAGGATCCCACAAGATCAAAATACCTCCCGAGGCTCAAGAGGAGATGATAGCTAATCCTTCACCTCCTTTAAAATCCTTCTTTCATGTAAGAACTGCTTCTGACTCTCCCATTTTGGTCTCTTGAAGGAGAATCACTCAGGGATTTTCTGTTTTGATTAGATCTCTTAGTGCTTATGTCTTCTTTTTACTACCTAACTCTCAACAGTTCCAGGAAAGAAACTTCATCATCATCATTTTCTAGGAAGAGGACATTTTCCACCTTGAGTTGGAGGCATATGCATTTCTTGATTTTTCCCCGTACCTTTTTTGCTTAAGTTGATGAAAGAGGATTCAATAGAGGATTGTCTGCCCAAGGATTTTTATTTGTTATAATTTTCCTCCCTTGCATCCTTGCTAGATTTTCAACCGGATTTTTTACTACTCTTTCCAGATTCTTCCCCCTCGTGGTCATGGGTTTGCTTCACTTTTCCTCTTGTGACAATTTGTTTCTTCGACTATTTGTGTGAACCTTCCTCATCTCTGTTTACTTCCCTCTCCTCTGATTTTGTTTCCATTTCCCCTGTTTCCGAGAGAGACTGATTTTGTTGGACTTGAACAATCTCTCGAGGATCACTAGAGGAGGTTGGATTATTGGTTTCTTTTGATAAACCCTCTAGGGTTTTAAATTTATTTGATGATTCTGGGAGAGGAGGATTTTGAGATAGTACTAATGGACCTTGGGGAGTTCTAGGGTTTGAAGAAGATTGAAGAGGGGGGCGGGAGGGGCGATGGTTAACCGAGATAAAGGATTTATATTTTGAAGATCTTCTGGAATTGGGCTTATTTTTGGCTAGCTGCCATCCTTCCTCTCCATCCTATTGCACTTTCAACTGATTCTGGGAAGATTTTGGGCATTTTCTAGCAAAATGGCCATATTCATGGCATATTTTTCATTTAAAGGGGAGCTACTCATAGTCTACCATCTGAATGTGGGTCCATGTGTTTAGGGATAACTTGAAATCTTCTGGTAAACATTTCTCTAATTCAACTTCAACACAGATCCTCGCACATGTGACATGGGGGGTTTGGGCTTGACTTTATCTATAAATGTTCCTAAAGAATTTCCTATGCATTTCAGAGAATCATGTCCCAAACAATGAAGAGGGAGATGAGGGAGCCTTACCCAGACTAGAATAGCTTTTGGGATCTCTACATATGGATCAAAATCTAGGGTCCATCGATCCAAATACATCCCTCTTGGCCCCATAAAATATGGTCCATTTTTGAAAATTAAGTCCCTATTTTCTTTGAATTAAAAAAGGTGTAGAAACCCTTACCACAAAAGAAGTGATTCATTCTTCCTTTGATCAGAGGGGTCCAGTTGTTGGCAATCCATGTTTCCATTTTCCGTGGCGAGGGCGAGAGTCCCGTGAACTGCCTGATTAATCCCTTTTGCACATAAGATAATTCCTTGAAACGAGTCGAGGTGCGAGGAAGAGGAATCTCCGGTATTTGATCCATTTTTTTAACAAACTGATTATGCATGGGGCACACATCCTATTTGTTGAGCGGAGCGATCATATCTCTAAAGTATTTTGTGTTAGAGTCTAAATCAGGGGGAGGGTATGGCTCATACCCAACCATGGTGAAGAAAGTAGAGAAGACCTAGGGTTTCCTCATAATCATGTGGATGGAGAGCACGAGTTGAATGGTTTCAATAATTATTAATATTTTGATTATTTGTATAGGAATATATTTACAAAAATTAAAAAATTGTTTTTACACCAACTAATAGACATACTGTGCAGAGGCGCGAACAAATTGTCCAAGAAAAATTCTCCACACATAAGCAACAATGCATTGCACATTGCAATATTGAACATCTGCCACAACGGGTGCATGTACAAGTCTCAAAGTTATGATGTATGGGTACAAAACAAGTGTATTTTATTTACTAAGTGTTCGTTATCCCTAAGATGTATAATTGACTTTTATTAAATTAATAAACAATTATTAATATTTTAATTATTTGTATAGGACTATTTAAAAAAATTTAAAAATCATTTTTACACCAACTAACATATATACCTATGTGGAGGTGCGGACAAATTGTCAAAGCAAAAGTCTCCACACATAAAAAGTAGTGTATTGCACATTGCAATATTGAACATCTACCTCAACGAGTGTATTTTATTTACTAAGTGTCCCTTGTCCTGAAGATGTATAATTAGCTTTTATTAAATTAATAATTAAATTCTATTAAATTAATAAGTTATTATTAATCTTTTAATTGTTTGTATAGGACTATATTAAAAAAAATTTTAAATCATTTTTACACCAACTAAAAGACGTAACCGTGTGGGGATATACCTCTGCAGGGATATACATGTGCAGAGGTGCGTAAACTATATCTGTGTGGACTATATTTATGTGTTGAAGATGTATAATTAACTTTTATTAAATTAATAATTAACTTTATACGTAAAAAAGATTTGTTAAGCATATGCATAACAATATTCTATTATTGATAACATTGATAACTATTAGAGTTGTGCGGGATACACCTATGTGGAGGTGTATAAACTATATGTGTGTGGACTATATGTCTATGCTGAAGATGTATTTTATTTACTAACTGTTCGATGTGTAGGGTTGTACATGCGCGGAGGTGAAAAAACTATATCTGTGTGGATTATATGTATATGTTGAATATGTATAATTAACTTTTATTAAATTAATAAATAATTATCAATATTTTAATTCTTTGTATAGGACTATATTAAAAAAGTTAAAAAATTGTTTTTACACCAACTAATAGACATACCTGTGTGAGGTTATACCTGTGCGGAGGTGCAGTCAAATCGTCAAAGCAAAAGTCTCCGCACATAAGCAACAACACATTGCACGTTGCAATATTGAACATCTTCCGCACAAGTGCATGTACAAGTCTCAAAGTTCTGATGTAAGTGCACATAAGGGGTGTATTTTATTTATTAAGTGTTCACTGTCCTGAAGATGTATACTTAACTTTTATTAATTTAATAATTATTTTTTATTAAATTAATAATTATCTTTTATTAAATTAATACATAATTATTATTCTTTTAATTATTTGTGTAGGATTATATTAATTTTTTTTAAAAATTGTGTTTACATCAACTATCATACATACCTGTGTGGAGGTGCAGGAGCTATATTTGTGTGGACTATATGTAAGATATATTTGTGTAGTGTGGACTATATGTGAGATATATTTGTGTCTTTGTTGAAGATGTATAATTAACTTCTATAAAATTAATAATAAACTTTCATTTTTAAGATAGGTATATATGTAAAAAACATTTTGTTAAGCATATGCATATGCATAACAATATTCTATTATTGATAACATTGATAACTATTAGACAAAGTGTTCGTTGTGCGATGATATAATTGTGCAGAGGTGCAAAAACTATATGTGTGCGGACTATATGTCTATGCTGAAGATGTATTTTATTTACTAAGTGTTTGCTGTGGCCCGGAGTTGCAGAAGCTATATTGGGGATATACCTGCGCGGAGCGGCAGAAGTTATATTAGTGCATACTGTGTTGAAGATGTATAATTAACTTTTATTTTTAATATACATATAGACGTAAAAAAACATTTTGTTAAGCATATGTATATTTTACTCCACATTGAACACTTTACCTTTTTTCTTATTTTTTCAAAGTTTTATGCTAAATGTTTTTACTCCAAACACTTTATCTAGCTTCGTGTATATTCTAACCTCCACATCAAACATTTCACTTATTTACTAAGTTTTACTCCACATTGAACAATTTGTTTTTTTGATTATTTTTACAAAGTTTTATGTCTAACTGTTTTTACTTTATTCTTATAATTGTCCTCTTTGCATAAACAATAATGTTATAATTGTCCTCTTTGCATAAACAATAATGTTATTTTTCTTTATTATATAAATTATCTTTTGACAAAGACTATTCATTATCTATGCATTTAGTTATATTAAGTTTCATTGTTCAACTTATATTTTCTACTTGACAACGTATATTTTTCAATCTTTCAATCACGAGATTGTGATCACATGCAATCCTTATTTATTACATTGACTGTATAAATTTTATCATTCATAAAAAAATATACATACATTATTTATCGAAAGATACAATTTAGTTATTTCAAATATCAACCTCAATGATGCAAGAAGATGCACGCCTTCTGATCACCTTTTTGGCCAAAGCCCCCAAATCTAATTAAGGGTTAACCACCATGCATTGAAAAATATAGTGGTAGTTAAATGAATCAAGGGAGTGGTTGTTTTGGGGGTTGAGATATGTTCCCAAGATCGAAGAATGTAATATGTCATGACATATTACAATGTAAGATCTTGCCGCTTGCTATATTTACTTGCCTATAATCTTAATATATCGCCAAGAAGTTGCAGTAGTTGACGATGGATTCACAGAAAGGATTGTCTACATCTTATGATTTGTCTTCTGTTGTCTCATATAAACCAAGCAAATGGTATAAGCATTTTCTTAGTAACTCCTCTGAGTCTAAATCCTTATATAATACTAGACTAGTTTCCCAAGAATATGAACCTGATGTAAATTGGAGAATGCCTGAAATTGAGCCTTCTAAAGTCTATGATCTCCTGATGTTCAAATTCAAAGCCTCCACTCTATTCCGATACTGTTCACATAATGTTCCTTTATCTTTAGGACATAGTGTATATCAAATCCCTCTTATTCAACAATCTGATATAGATTGGGGATTAGAACATGGGTTTAAATTTGTTCATATTGGTCTTATCCAATTCGGAATAAATCCTCTTGTTAGACCAGGTTTAAACACCTTAGTTCTCAGTTGTATAATAGATTCACGTCATAATCATTTTTCAGATGCTATAATCTCAGGCTTCCAAGCTCGTCTGCATAATGGACCAATCTGGTCATCAGTGTTACCCCGATTCCAAGTTTCGTTGACTGATCCATATATTTCCTCTCTGCTTCAAGGTTATGTCTAATTTTCTGGTTTTGACATGGCAGAATCCTCATAAATTGCCCAGTTACATACCACAATCTATCTTAGGTTTGTAACTACCACAATGCCAACCTTAAATCCAAAGCTTATCCAATGCGCAACAAACGAAAGCATGGTGGTTGGTTCGGGAAATGTCACACCTCTCACCTTAGGATTTGCTAAATTAACAATGCCAGATGAATGGTCAGCAGACTATCAGCCTGTGCAAACTAAAATAGCACCAGCTAAAGCACAACAACTGATAATGGATAAGAATGAATAATGAGAAAAGGTTTTGAGAATAGGAAGATCCCAAAGTCTAAGAGTTCTTGACCTTGAAAGACAGATGTCTTCCTTAAATACAAGTACTTCAGATTCATATCCTAGAAGAAGTACATCATCTTCTTCTTCCACTCCTTACCGAACCCCTATATATAAACCAGTCTCCAGTAGATCCAAATTATATGATCATTTGTTGTTTCACCAAAAGGGTTCAGAGAACTGTTAGTTTTTCCAAAAGGGCATCCCTTCTCAAGAAAAGTCTTCAGGTAAACCTCTTGTGAAGCATATTCCATCTGCTCATAAAAACTTTAGAACCTATCAGTCCAAAGTTGAACACAATGGACAACATTCTGATTGTTCTGAATGTCAAGAAGTCGCAATCCCTCTTATCAATATGATTAACTATACTTTGCCTAAATGAGACAAATACAAGTCTACCACACTACCTCAAAGAAGTCTTGGACCTGGGAATCACATTCCCTCTTTCAAGAATAACTTAGTAGTAGACCTATACTTTATTCAATATAGAAAAGCAGATGTTGAGAAATCTCAAGATGTTGTGAGGTTATAGAATTATGCAAATTATCAATCTGTCTGTCTTGCTCAAAATTTGGATGATATGGCACAAGACATCATACAGACCAAATCACACATGAATGGTCTACATTCTGAGATTGATAATCTTGAACAAAATCAAGAGACTCTCAAATCTCAACTTGTACAAATTCTAGAGAAATTATATACTATTCAGACTGCAATACATAGTATGAAAGAATCCTATGATAAGGAGAAAGCCCCTTCATCTCCTATCAAATATGATGAGCTAGAAAAATAAGCTTCTTACAAATGGTTTGGAACAGTTTCTACTTCTACCAAAGATCAAAAATATTTGACTCTGAATCAACTAGCTACAGAAATGACTAATCCTGTTCTTTCAAGGATAGCTCAAGTTGTCTTGATAGCACAACAAAAGCTAGACTTAGTCAAATCACAATTCTCTTCTTTAGAAGAAGAAGTTAAATCTGAACATCAAAAGACTATCTCTCAAGTCACTTTCATAAAAGGGATAGATGAAGATGGAAGCTCAACAATTAATGCACCTAGATCTACTGATGATGATGCAGGAGGAAATCCTTTCCAATCTACATGGGAAAAGTGGTGCAATGCTAAATATGGTTCCAGTAAAAAGGTCCCATTTGATCCAACAAATTCTTCTGAACATGCTTCTTTTAGCAGAGAAAACATAGAACCAGCCCCTGTATCTAATCTGAATTGCAGATCTCGTAATGAGATGATGATCATATTTCAAAAATGGCAGGCTTGGGCAAAAACTCAAAAGATGATATTTCGAAACATAATTGCCTGGAATGAGTTATCCCTCAGACTAACTTGGGGATTCACTGGAAACCTAGGACTCTGGTGGGATAGAGTCAATGAAGCTGATAAGCTGAGAATAATGAACCCTTATAATCCAATCGAAGAGCTTATCAAAGGAGTAGTACATGAATTCTATGGTAGCACTAAAATAGATTATGATCATTATGCAGATTTGTTTATGAATCAATGACTATGTCGTGTCTCTCAGTTACCAGAATTTTTATGTACTATGCAGGATCTTTTATACAAAGCTTCTGATCCAGACAATGTGGCATATCTAAGAAAATATCTTTCTGCCATGCTTGGAAAAATTCCTGATCTTGTTAGAGAAAGACTAGAAACCATGGAAATCAGTCTAGAAGAACTTTCTTTAGCAGGATTACATGAACAGATAGTCACACCTCTACAGAAAGAATGTCTAAGAAGACAGACAAACAAATCTGTTAAAAAGAAATTAGGGTTTGACTCAAGTATCTGTGATACTTTTGCTGAAACATATCACTTTGGTTGTCATAAACATAATAAAAAGAAAGACTCATGTAAGAGAGATTATGGTTGTTTTAAATGCTCTAGGAAAAACAAATCCAGTTCTTTTACAAAAAAGTTTCGTAGAAGATTTAGTAAAAACACCCAAGGACCTAGAAAAGCCTATTTTAAACACAGGTCAAGACCAACTCAAGCAAGAAAAACCACTTGCTTTATCTGTAAAAAGCCTGGACACTGGGCTTCTCAGTGTCCTCTGCGTCAGAAAACCAAATTTCAAACGAAGATAATGGATCTCTTCCAAACAGGATATGATCCTGCTGAATGGGAAATGGTTTCTGAACGTTCAGATGGTGAATTTCTATCACTAATTGAGTCTGATGAATCTGATACTCCCACTGTTGACTATCAGTTTGATACTGATCAATCACAAATCACCGATACTATGAATTTTCTTGACATTAAAATGATGTCAACCTTTTCAGACCTCCCCTCTCTTCTTCATCAGAGGTCTGTCTTAGAACAAAAACTGAATAGGTTAACCCCTGGACAATTTCAACTCTCCAAAAGATACCAAGCTCAGATTGCTCTTCTCTCTTCTCAAATTGCTAGACACCAGCAGCCAAGCATGGTGAATATTCATAATTACACACCAAAAGATTCCGATTTCACTTCATCTAAACCTAAAGGCAAGAAGGTAGAGAACTCTTTGAAAGAAATAAGAGAATAAGAACAAGAAGAAGATTCTCTAGACAAAACTATCCAACATCTAGAAGAATCAATAAAAGAAAAAGAAAATGTGATGGTTGAGCTATGGAAAAATATCAAAATGGAAAAGGAAGAACTAAACTTTCTCAGAAATAAAAGAGATGAACAATGGCACAGAGAAATGTTTGGTCATGACATAGAAATTGAGACTAGTGAGTCTAGACAAATTAATGGTTTTGAAGATAGACTAGTAATTTCTGTGGATATAAAAGTCTCAGGATATCTGTAGTATACATTGGATGCACAACTTGATACAGGTGCTATGAACTCATGTGAAAAATATGGAGCAATACCATCCTATTACTGGCAGCTTATTGACATTGCTTTCAGAGCAGTGAATAAGACTGAGATCAGAATTCAGTCTTTTTCCCCTGACTTTCCAGTCATCATACAAGGAGCCAAGGTAGCTGTCAATCTCTATTGCTTCGACACTAGAGCAGATATCTTGCTTGGACAAGATTTTGTAAATAGATGTTTGCCATTTACAATAGGAAGTAATTTTGTACAAATTACAATTTTGGGAAAATCTATAACAGTCCCCAGTAAGTCCTCCTATGAATCAAAGATTGCAGTAAAGAAATCTCTCCCACAAATAGAAGATACTGCTGAGAAATTAGTCCGGATCCAGAAGATAATAAACAATGCAGAAAAACATGGATTAGAAGCAATTAAGGATGTTAAAGAAAAGATAGAAAAAGGCTGTACATCAGATCATCCTAATGCTTTCTGGACAAGGGAACAATATTTTGTCAGTCTTCCCTATAGAGAAGATTATGTTGCGAAACCACAGAAGGCCTCAGCCAACCATACGTCTCCCAGAAAAATTGAATATTGCCAGCAGGAGATAAAAGAACTCCTAGAGAGAAAGCTAATAGAACCAAGCAGAAGCCCTTGGGCTTGCCCAACATTTTATGTGAATAAACATAGTGAACAGAAACGAGGAAAGCCTAGAATGGTTATAAATTATAGAACTTTAAATGAAGCTCTACTTCCTATAAGATTTCCTCTCCCTTCTAAAGAATTGCTTTTTTCTAAGATTGGTAAATGCAACATCTTCAGTAAGTTTGATCTAAAGAGTGGATTCTGGCAAACAGGGATA
The DNA here is from genome assembly GCA_009831015.1 of Picea engelmannii. Lineage (NCBI taxonomy): Eukaryota > Viridiplantae > Streptophyta > Pinopsida > Pinales > Pinaceae > Picea > Picea engelmannii. The sequence continues at coordinate 123,528 of ML789376.1, read as the reverse complement.
GTTTCTAAAGACAGGTACAAAACAACTTTCGTTGTACCTAATGGACAATACCAATGGAGAGTCATTCCCTTTGGACTGAAAAATGCATCATCAGAATTCCAGAAAAGGATGGACGATATCTTTAAACATTTGAATTTTGTCATTGTATATATAGATGATCTTCTTGTTTGTTCTTATGATACTAAATCTCATGTACAACATTTGAAGACAGTATATGATCTATTGTTTCGTCATGGTTTGGTTTTGAGCAAGTCTAAGATTTGTTGGGCTCAGACAAGAATTGAATATTTAGGACTTATTCTTTCCAAGGGAGCAGTTGAGTTACAAGAACATGTGCTGAAGAAACTCTCTGAATTTCCAGATGAGATTCTGGATCAAAAGCAGTTGCAAAGATTCCTAGGTTGTCTAAATTACATTAGACAGTTCTATGAAAACCAGGCTAAATATGTAAGGATACTTTAGAAGCACCTGAGTAAGGTAATACCTTGGAATAATAATATGAAAACAATTGTTCAAGTAATAAAACAGAAAATCCAGAACCTGCCAAAGTTATATCTTCCAGATATTTCATTACATCTCATCTTAGAGACAGATGCTTCTAATGATACGTGGGCAGCTGTATTACTCCAAAAGAATGGACCAAAGCTGGAAGAAGTTTGTATATATGCTTCTGGATGTTTCAATGAGACATAATCAAAATATCCTTCATCCCATAAAGAAATATTAGCTGTAAAAAATGGGATTAAGAAGTTTAGATTGTTTTTAAAACCTATTCATTTTATTGTCATAACTGATTTAAAGCATATGAAAGGCATGCTGACTAATCAAAGACTTCTGGAACACGGAAAAAATAGAGTTCTCAGATGGAGATTATGGCTGGATGGATTTGACTTTGACATCTATTATAAGCCAGGGAAAGATAATTGCATAGTTGATCTGCTCACCAGAGAAGCTAAAGATAAAATCATAAAATGGCTTCATCCTCCTTAAGCATACCAGATGCTCCACCAGGATTCAAATGGATCCTTGTATGTAATAATTGTAAATATTTTTATTGTTTCGAATGTCTAGAGTGTTGCATAAAGTCTAGTCCAGCATGTATAAATATTTTGAATAGTTGGGTACAGTCAAAGAATCATCTAATATCTTTTATAAGTTATTTCAGAACAAGTCAGAACATAACTAGAGGAATAATCACTGGAGGTCCTTTCCAAGGACAAGTGTATATTTATATCTATACTCCAGATATCTCATATGAAGACTATTGTGCAATAATGTCTTAGACCAAGTTTGATGGCTCTTGTTGGATACTCTTTGATTGTTCAACATTCAGAGATTATCTATATTGGTGGTCTGGTTGGTTGTATTTATTACTGTGGACCTATTGTTCCAGAGACATACAGTTCTTTGGTAGCAACAAAGATGCTTTCAGGCAATAGTTACGTGCAGAAGTTGAGGAAGCAACACACTACAATGCATGGTTTGTTTTTAATTTATCCTTTCAAGGCAGTGAGCTAATTTATGAAAACTCCAATCCACCAAATCCTCAGAATTACAAGGTAACCAATGAATTCTATGGCGACCTATGCGTACCAGATGATGATCTCATTCCTGCAATGCAAGGATCACTGTTCTACAAATGTTTTAGTGGACTGCCACCTTTTTCAGATATCCATGGATCGCCTCCCAACAGTCACTTCAACTACGACAAAGGTGACTCATTTGATTCCATAGCTGAACATAACATAAACAATTGGATGGAAGCATGATGGGCCATGAGCCATGAAAATGTCTCTATTGTAATTATTTCAATTTCATGTCTAACGGGCCGACAGTGGTGTCCCGTCAGTTCCGTGGGTTCTTGTAGAACTCCACTTTGTAATCCAAATAATCTAGTGGTATCATTTCAAAATCCACTATGTACTAGGAATATTTTTCCTTTGTGTCGAGTCATTCCATAAAAGTCGGTATGGGTCCCCATATGGCCGAGCCTCGGAGGGACGAGATAACAACTGGAGTCCACCAGTTTCCCCATCCACTTGAAGGAATCTACTTTATTACTGACAGTTTCCAGCCTCTTGTTACCAGTAACTTGCTAGAATTTGTATAAATAAAGCTCTCAAGATCTCATTTGGGACACGAAAGAGAGAGAGCAAGAGTCTGTAAGTCTATAGTTTGAGTCGAGCAGTGTGTATCCTCTTCACTCGCCTTCGGGACCTTGTGAATGAAAAACAATGATCTCAAGTGTAATATCTCTGATAAGAGAGTATATGTATTTGTAAAGATCCTACTCTGGTAAATTGGTATCAAAGCTAGTTTCTGCCTGAGCAGTCGACCATGAGCCTATCTGACATTCTCTTTCTCCAGAAAAGAGAACTAAGATTAAACGCCTTGCTTTTCTGTGAAGTTATAGCTCATGTACTGAGTCTTTTGTAATTGTCGAGTGACAAATTTCTGAATATAATACAAAGATATTTCTTGAGTGAGTATATCTGATGCGAGCCTTGTATCTGGGATATATGATTGTGAGATGTGTAAATGTCTAGTAGCGGGTGAAGTGATCTCTTGATTGTGGTCTTCAACAGTTGATGTAGGATAGTAAGACAACCATTGAAGCCGAGGAAGGCATGGAGAGATGCATAGTCCTTTTCCCATAGTAAGTAAGATCTTGCCGCTTGCTATATTTACTTGCCTATAATCTTAATATATCGCCAAGAAGTTGCAGTAGTTGACGATGGATTCACAGAAAGGATTGTCTACATCTTGTGATTTGTCCTCTGTTGTCTCATATAAACCAAGAAAGTGGTATAAGCATTTTCTTAGTAACTCCTCTGAGTCTAAATCCTTATATAATATTAGACTAGTCGCCCAAGAATATGAACCTGATGTAAATTGGAGAATGCTTGAAATTGAGCCTTCTAAAGTCTATGATCTCCCGATGTTCAAATTCAAAGCCTCCACTCTATTCTGATACTGTTCACATAATGTTCCTTTATCTTTAGGACAGAGTGTATATCAAATCCCTTTGATTCAACAATCTGATATAGATTGGGGATTAGAACATGGGTTTAAATTTGTTCATATTGGTCTTATCCAATTCAGAATAAATCATCTTGTTAGACCAGGCCTAAACACCTCAGTTCTCAGTTGTATAATAGATTCACGTCATAATCAGTTTTCAGATGCTATAATCTCGGGCTTCCAATCTCCTCTGCATAATGGACCAGTCTGGTCATCAGCGTTACCCCGATTCCAAGTTTCGTTGACTGATCCATATATTTCCTCTCTGCTTCAAGGTTATGTCCAATTTTCTGGTTTTGACATGGAAGAATCCTTAGAAATTGCCCAGTTACATACCACAATCTGTCTTAGGTTTGTAACTACCACAATGCCAGCCTTAAATCAAAAGCTTATCCAACGCACAACAAACGAAATTATCCAAGCAAGATATCTGCTCCAGTGTTGAAGCAATAGAGATTGACAGCTACCTTGGCTCCTTGTATGATGACTGGAAAGTTAGGGGAAAAACACTGAATTTTGATCTCAGTCTTATTCACTGCTCTGAAAGCAATGCCAATAGGCTGCCAGTAATAGGATGGTATTGCTCCATATTTTGCACATGAGGTCATAGCACCTGTATCAAGCTGTGCATCCAATGTATACTGCAGATATCCTGAGACTTTTATATCCACAGAAATTACTAGTCTATCTTCAAAACCATTAATTTGTCTAGACTCACTAGTCTCAATTTCTGTGTCATGACCAAACATTTCTCTGTGCCATTGTTCATCTCTTTTATTTCTGAGAAAGTTTAGTTCTTCCTTTTCCATTTTGATATTTTTCCATAGCTCAACCATTACATTTTCTTTTTCTTTTATTGATTCTTCTAGATGTTGGATAGTTTTGTCTAGAGAATCGTCTTCTTGTTCTTATTCTCTTATTTCTTTCAATGAGTTCTCTACCTTCTTGCCTTTAGGTTTAGATGAAGTGAAATCAGAATCTTTTGGTGTGTAATCCTGAATATTCACCACGCTTGGCTGCTGGTGTCTGACAATTTGAGAAGAGAGAAGAGCAATCTGAGCTTGGTATCTTTTGGAGAGTTGAAACTGTCCAGGGGTTAACCTATTCAGTTTCTGTTCTAAGACAGACCTCTGATGAAGAAGAGAGGGGAGGTCTGAAAAGGTTGACATCATTTTAATGTCTAGAAAATTTATAGTATTAGTGATTTGTGGTTGATCAGTATCAGACTGGTAGTCAACAGTGGGAGTATCAGATTCATCAGACTCAGTTAGTGATAGAAATTCACCATCTGAACATTCATAAACCATTTCCCATTCAACAGGATCATATCCTGTTTGGAAGGGATCCATTATCTTCGTTTGAAATTTGGTTTTCTGATGTAGAGGACACTAAGAAGCCCAGTGGCCAGGATTTTTACAGATAAAGTAAGTGGTTTTTCTTGCTTGAGTTGGTCTTGACCTGTGTTTAAAATAGGCTTTTCTAGGTCCTTGGTTGTTTTTACTAAATCTTCTAGGAAATTTTTTTGTAAAAGAACTGGATTTGTTTTTCCTAGAGCATTTAAAACAACCACAATCTCTCTTACATGAGTCTTTCTTTTTATTCTGTTTCTGACAACCAAAGTGATATGTTTCAGCAAAAGTATCATAGATACGTGAGTCAAACCCTAATTGCTTTTTAACAGATTTGTTTGTCTGTCTTCTTAGACATTCTTTCTGTAGGGCTGTGACTATATGTTCATGTAATCCTGCTAAAGAAAGTTCTTCTAGACTGATTTCCATGGTTTCTAGTCTTTCTCTAACAAGATCAAGAATTTTTCCAGGCATGGCAGAAAGATATTTTCTTAGATATGCCACATTGTCTGGATCAAGAGCTTTGTATAAAAGATCTTACATAATACATAAAAATTCTGGTAACTGAGAGACATGACATAGTCGTTGATTCATAAACAAATATGCATAATGTTCATAGTCTATTTTAGTGCTACCATAGAATTCATGTACTACTGCTTTGATAAGCTCTTCGATTGGATTATCATGGTTCATTATTCTCAGCTTATCATCTTCATTGACTCTATCCCAAAAGAGTCCTAAGTTTCCAGTGAATCCCCAAGTTAGTCTGAGGGCTAACTCATTCCAGGCAATTCTATTTCGAAATATCATCTTTTGAGTTTTTTCCCAAGCCTGCCATTTTTGAAATATGATCATCATCTCATTACGAGATCTGCAATTCAGATTAGACACAGGGGCTGGTTCTATGTTTTCTCTGCTAAAAGAAGCATGTTTAGAAGAATTTTCTGGATCAAATGGGACCTTTTTACTGGAACCATATTTAGCATTGCACCACTTTTCCCATGCAGATTGGAAAGGATTTCCTCCTGCATCATCATCAGTAGATCTAGGTGCATTAACTGTTGAGCTTCCAACTTCATCTATCCCTTTTATGAAAGTGACTTGAGGGATAGTCTTTTGATGTTCAGATTTAACTTCTTCTTCTAAAGAAGAGAATTGTGATTTGACTAAGTCTAGCTTTTCTTGTGCTATCAAGACAACTTGAGCTATCCTTGAAAGAACAAGATTAGTCATTTCTGTAGCTAGTTGATTCAGAGTCAAATATTTCTGATCTTTGGTAGAAGTAGAAACTGTTCCAAACCATTTGTAAGAATCTTGTTTTTCTATCTCATCATATTTGATAGGAGATGAAGGGGCTTTCTCCTTATCATAGGATTCTTTCAGACTATGTATTGCAGTCTGAATAATATCTAATTTCTCTAGAATCTATACAAGTTGAGATTTGAGAGTCTCTTGATTTTGTTCAAGATTATCAATCTCAGAATGTAGACCATTCATGTGTGATTTGGTCTGTATGATGTCTTGTTCCATATCATCCAGATTTTGAGCAAGACAGACAGATTGATAATTTGCATAATTCTGTAACCTCACAACATCTTGAGATTTCTCAGCATCTGCTTTTCTATATTGAATAAAGTCTAGGTCTGCTACTAAGTTATTCTTGAAAGAGGGAGTGTGATTCCCAGGTCCAAGACTTCTTTGAGGTAGTGTGGCAGACTTGTCTTTGTCTCCTCTAGGAAAAGTATAGTTAATCATCTTGATAAGAGGGACTGCGACTTCTTGACATTCAGAACAATTAGAATGTTGTCCATTGTGTTCAACTTTGGACTGATAGGTTCTGACATTTTTATGAGCAGATGGAATATGCTTCACATGAGGTTTACCTGAAGACTTTTCTTGAGAGGGGATGCCCTTTTGGAAAAAATAACAATTCTCTGAACCCTTTTGGTGAAACAACAAATGATCATCTAATTTGGATCTACTGGAGACTGGTTTATATACAGGGGTTCGGTAAGGAGTGGAAGAAGAAGAAGATGATGTACTTCTTCTAGGATATGAATCTGAAGTACTTGTATTTAAGGAAGACATCTGTCTTTCAAGGTTAGGAACTCTTAGACTTTGGGATCTTCCTATTCTCAAAACATTTTCTCCTGATTCATTCCTTACCGAACCCATAAGGAATACTTGTGGTTCATAGCATTGGAGCTGGTGTACTTGATTTTGACAGAATAAATATATAGTTGCAACTATTTTTCAGGGATTCATGTGTTGTGGTCAGTGACATTATTTCTTCAGTTTTTCTTATGCATTTGATTTCCAAATATTTTCAGTAGCTCTCTATATTTAATCTTATGTTAATCTTTTAACTGTTAAACATAAATCATTACCATAAATGATCTGTTTTGTTGAGATTATCATTTAAGTGTTTTCCTTCCAGAATAAGTGAATTCATGCATATATGCTCACTTACTCTCTTTCATCTGATTTCCTCATTACCATACTAAACTGATAGATCCATTTGTGTCTCTGATCATACCTACCTTTCCCCTTTTAGATCCCTGCAACTGATTTTAAGACCCATTGGCCTAGTTCCCTAATTTCACTCCTGATCCAACAAATCTAAATTTTCAAAACCTACTGTGCTAAATATCTAGCCTAAAATCCTTAGATACTCCAGTCAATTCTTTGGCTGTGACTATAGAGAGATCCCTCTCTGGTTTGGCAGGGCTAGATACCAAACCAAAAGACTGATTTGTGGTTACCTCTGTCGGTCACTTTCTCAGCCTTAGGAGAATTGGTGGAGTGATAACACTTTCAACTCCCATGAGGCCATTAGATTTTTATATGGCCTTGTTGGCCCGCATTGGATTCAAACTTATGTTGGCGAAGAACATGATAGAATTGAACTGTGAGGTTTCACAAAGAGAGTCTAATACAGTCCACCAACACCTTTAAACGAATATCCTTTGGTGAGGAGCCATAAACAAGATATCTAATTGTATTTTTGGAGGCCCCAACTATGTTCAAACTGGAGATTTGGCGTTGCTTCACCAGTTGGATCCCCTGAAAAGCAACATAGCCATCAACCTTATTATTCATGGCAATCCCTATGTTCCAATAATAATCCAATTCTCTATTTCCACTGGAGCCATACAACTCTCCCCTTCCCCGCACCTTAAATTTAACCGTTGATTATTAGTATAAGATTATTTTAATATTAAATCTATTAAATAGCAAAACAAATATAATCAATATAAGGTTATTTTAATATTGAATCTATTAAATGTAAAAACAGATATAATTAATATAAAATTATTTTAATATTAAATCTATTAAATATC
>ML789376.1:101754-115687 GCA_009831015.1 Picea engelmannii | reverse complement strand
TATTATATATATATATATATATATATATATATATATATATATATATATAATGAAAATTTTTTAATTTTTAATATTTAAAATCTTTAAATTTAAAAGTATAATATAAAATTTTTAAATATTTTTTTTTTATGTTTTTATATAAATATTAAAATTCCATGCATGGCGTGAGATATCTTCTCCAAATAAATTGAAAATTTTACTTTATTTCTCTCTATGTAATCAAAAGAAATGTGTGAACTACACATGGTTTTATTGTCTTATTAGTTCCTCTTGAAGGCCCGTAGGGACTATAACATTCGTTCAACGTTGACTTCTTATAAGATTGAGTTGACCGAAATTATTTCACAACATAATTTCCATCTTCCTCTCTGAATTGAGCATTTCCGATGGATGCGATAGCACATGCACTAGTTTGAATAAACCACAATATTGCTGCACAGGGGGATTATTCGAACAAGTAGATGGCGTCGACTATATAAATGGGGATTGTAAAACCAACATAAAATAGTCAAGACATTAACTCTTACCTAGTTGGGTATACAAACAAGAACATCAACTCATGCTTACAATAAGGTCGAGAGGAGCGCTTCCAACCATCTTCCAGTGTTCCCATGACCCATTTGAATGCATACTTTTTATCCGTCTATCTCGGGTGGCAGTGTAAATCAATCCATGGCTATACATACTTGTATCTTTTGGCCTGTCCAACACCCCTTCCCCCAATTTATCAATATCATGAACACATATAATGCGTTTTGGCAATTTCAGAAAATTGAATATTAATCCCAATATGATCAACAACAATATATAATTATAATACATTGATATGTCTGAATCTACACTGACCTGCAAAATATTATTCTTAGCATAGGGACCTTCTCATGTATAGCTTTGTTTCAAAATCAATGGGTTTAGAGAAATGGGCGAGAGGGATATAAGTTGCAGAAACCAAGCAACCAAAGTATGGAACACTGGTATTTCCATTTGTAATATATCATTGACATTTGTTACTGATTATGCCATTTGTAATATTGCACTGAGTCACTCACTTGTTTATTATTGTTTGTGTGCCATGTTTAAGTGTGCTGTGGAGCAACAATTGTTTAAGGTTTTGCCTAAGTTGTGTTAGCACTCTGTAATTTGCCCAAGGCTGTGGAGGTAGTCATAGAGGCAACATCAAAACCACTTCGAGTCTTGGATCTAGCTCTCCAAGACTCAGAGAGGGATCTCTCTGTCTGATATAACTTTGTTTGAAGAGGATATTAGGTTATCTCTGAAGTACAATGTTTGTTTTTTTTAAATGCTTGGTTGGAACAACACGGGAAAACCATTGGGAAATGGAGTCAAAGAGGCCAAGGTGATCAATTTGCAGAAATATCAATCTCAAGTGAAACAGAGCAAGGTAGACATACTACTGGATTCGGTAAATTTGAATGAAGTGAAATAGAAGAAAAGAGAAAAGATCAATTTAGCAACAAAGCAATGAAGAATTCTGCCATTAAATATCAGAAGAAAACATTTATATCATCCCCAACAAGAATAATAATATATCTTTCAACAAATTCTGTTCTTAAAACTTCTGCAAGATAATAAGAAAAGGAAAAACATATGGAAATAGAGAGACAATTTAAAGGAGAAACACTTCACCAATAGCCATGACACATGAATCCTGAGACAATATGATCTTGTACCCCTGCAGATTTGAAAGAATAGGGGCTCTATGAGCTCATTACAATAATTGGGAAAGTATCCCTTCAATAGGTTCCTCAAAGTTGAACCCCCAACACTCTTTCCTCTGTGAGCTTAAATAATCTTTACAAATTAGTTTCAATATCCTCAAAAGATGGATCTGATAACCTCTTTTCCTATCTCAAATCCGAATTTGTGAGGTGGCTGGAAAAGACAGAAATTTCTGAAATATTTTGCTCAAATATTGACCTATATCTTTCAAATAGAATAGATTTCGGAAAACTGAGAGACTTTTTTGAAGAAGAGATCGTGCTTGTAAAAAACCTCTCTCACTTTCCAAAAATACCTTTCCATCTGATCAGAATCTGTCTCCAAAGAAAGTGACTAAAATAGGAAAATCCATATTTCCAAATCTAATCATATTCCTACATTTTATGATTTGATCCCTAGAATGTTTCTATTGATGAAATGAAGTACCACTTGCACTCATGGATGATATTTGTAATATCTTTGAGTAATAGTCATCATCTTCTCCTAAATACACTCTAGCCGAGTCAAATTTTAACTTTCTGTGAATTCTGGAAAATTTCTGCACTTTCGGTAGCTAACAACACCTCGCGCCTGCCCTTTTAGCTGCCAAAACTGGGAACTTTCGGCAGCTTACAACACAATAAAAACCATCCCTTAGCTTCCGAAAGCTGATTTTTGACATTTTTTACATTCAAAGTACATACCACTTATTTCTTGAAAAGACAAGTCTAAAACTCATCTTAAAGGCACTTAACTTAAAAATAACAAGAATCCTTCATCTAATGACCATCCTATCACCTAATGACAAAAAAATGGAAAATTTATTTGAGGAGATAACACCACCTTTGCAGGATAAAACATTGTTTTCAACTTGCATTACAAACCAATATATATAATTCAACAACCCTGATTTCCCTATAATTATAGGGTCCTAACAAGTTGCAAACTTTACAGTTTACGAATCCAATGAATAAAATTAATTTTCTATAATTTGACTATAAGATATATCATTTAATGAAATTTTCACATTTATGAGATCTATATTTTTTAATTTTATCTTAAAACCGAGATTAATTTTTTTTAAATTTAATTATAATTTTTTGAGATCAAATATTCTTTTCCACTATTTTCCTAAATTAGAATTCATGTCTCAAAGTCAAAGATTTAGATATTAGTAACTAGTCTAATGATGCAATAAATGTTAGCATCGAATGCGTGAAATAATAATTATTATTGAAAGCATAAACATTTATGGTATTTGTTGTCAATTATAAAAATTTAAATTTAGTTTGATGAGAAGACAATGAAATAATCAACTTACCTATTATACAATCCACCACCTTCACCTTCTTTTTCTCCACCTCCAAATTTATACCCAACATTCACAACAAGAAGTGGGGATGATTGCCTCTCGAGTCAGCCAATTGCATAACACAAAGAATCTCGACGAACTATTGCACTCAGTGCACTGGTTCAATTATTGATCACAATGATAAGACTTACTTCAAAAATGTTGAGTGAGGGACATGTCGATGGAGTGTGATGGCATTTTTGGTGCGCCATTATCAAATGCGTTATTTCACATGGTTGCGTGTGTCTGTGATGTACTGTTGTCGTATATATCAAATTATACTGTGCCCATGTTAACTTTATTGATTTGCGCATCGTTGTGAATGATAATAAACAATCTAATTATGTTCGCATATTTTATATTAATATCTATATCTAAATATCAAGCATTGTTTTTGCAACTTGTCACAAATTATACAATTTAAGCTTATTATGACCTTAAATCATCATTGTTTTCCATGCTACCTACCCGGCAGGGACTAAGTTGCCCTACAACCCTTGTTTGTAATATATATATATATATATATATATATAACGATAATAATAATAATCTAATTTTAAGGTCACGATCAATCCAGACACCAAATTGGTGTATGAGACCCCCTTGTTTTTGGGACAAGGAACCCCCTCTGTGTAGTGATTTGTTTGCTAAAGTCTACAAAGGTATACATACCCTACCCCCCTTTGGATTTGAACTTGTGACCTCTTAAGATGAAACACATGTTCTTAACCATTAGCTCTTGATATGTATGTGATGATAATAAAATTTTGAAGCATATATTAATGTAAAAACACATTCAATAAAGACATAATATATATGGTAATTGTATAGCTTCTTACCCTTTGATGTGTATGTGATGATAACTTATCTATTATTTAATTTTTTTAATATGTTGTATGTTCTTAAAAAATATGTAATTAATATAATCGTGAAACATATTTTAAGAAAATAAATGTATTTAGTAAATACATAATATAAATTGTGGTGGAGATTGAGACTCTTTTTTTTTTTCCTGAGAATACAGCACGAGAAACCCCCGAGTACTTCCCCACATTTCGTGGATGGTAAATGGGGTAAACCGTTCATCTTGATTACGGGCCTAACCTGGTGGAGACATCAAGTGAGGCCCTAAATAGGCTCCTGGCCAGGGATTCGACCCCATAACCTCATTCAAGAAAACAATGACACTCATCCACTTGAGCTAACCCACCAGGCTAAGAGATTGAGACTCTTATGGGTATCAAGTTTTTTTTGATTAGGGAAAGAGCATTGTGGATAAAATCAATGTCTAAATATCCAATTTAAATTAAAATCTAAATTATTGCATATATATTATTCCTATAGGAAGTGAGATAAGTGGATGATAATAAATAACATATTATAGTTATTGATTAATAATAGTAGTACAATATAATATTAAGTAAAAGAGGGAAGCATAGATGAAGTTAAACATTACCCCATTTTTTTATACAACAAACCTATAAGAAGAAGATTACTCCATAGTCCCGATATGACTTCGTCTTCACTATCTTTGGTGTAGGTGTAGGTTGAATCAAAGGTTGCCAAGTAAATCTCAATCTAGGTATTTGACCCCACGGTCTCTATTGGAGTACATATTGACTCCCATTTTGAGTAGATCTCTTTCAAACATGTTATTTCGTATCTATGACATTGCTTATCTTAATGGGAGAAATACAAAGCAAAGACTTAGTTCATAAATCCTCATCAATAGTTCTGCAACAACCTAACCCATGGGAACATTTTCTTTAGCCCCGATTCTTTATTATCCCATCCAACCCATCTAAAAGAAGTATTCCTAATATCTTTCATCTGCTGTCCTATCTCATTTCCATAGGAGTTGCTGGATGAACCTTCCTTTGAGGTATCCTTTGACCATGTTATGTTTGCTTCCACATACCTAGCCTTGGCATATGAATAATTTGAAGTGTTAATGTCAAACAAGGCCAATTCCTTCTTAATGTGGCTATGCAAACCTTTGACATACTTAAGAACTATTTTTTCTTCATCCTAAACAATTTGCAACTTGATAGAACTTTGATAGAACGTTGCTATGTATTATTTTACCTTCTGCGGTTTCTTTTGATGAAATTATTTCCACTTGATTTTCATATATCATTCATACCCAATTGAATCTAATTTAAAACATATGCTAGAATACTTGAATACAAGTTTTTCTATTTTGATTTTCTATTTCATTTTGTATCAATTGGTATCAAATCTTACATTCCTGGCTTCCATAGCCAAGGAAAGAAAGAGGGCCCATTCCCCTCCATATATGGATTCCATAGACAAGATCCAATAGGGACCAACTCCCTTAAAGTAGTATAATCATTAGTTTAGATCAAGAGGGCTTCATCCCCTCAGCTATAGGCTTCTGCAACCTTGATCTAATAAGGATTTGTTCTCTCAAGAATTTTTTTTTGGCACCCTAACATATTTCTCTTAGAGCATGCTCACTTTATTGCTCTCTCCTCTACCACCTATTTGTCTAGAGAAACTCCATATGGATCTCCCAAACAAATTGGATGTCTTTCCTATCCACAAAAGATAAGGATATTTTTAGGGTGAGGATCTATTATTGCAGACCTCTCTCGTGTAGATATCTCACATGATAAAGTAGTGGTCTATATACACCAACAACGATCAACTATAGGAATCATATTTTAGGTATTTTCAATCAATGTTGTAACATTTTTTATTTGCACACTTCTATGATTTTTCCTAGCTATATGCTTACTTTTTCATATTCGAATGGGATATTTCACTTTGGATCCACTAATCACCAAGAAAATTCATAAGAGGCACTTTGAGATATATGGAAATCTCATGGACTCAACCCTCTAGATACATAAACATATTTGTTTTGAAGCTCTACTACCACCACGAGTCCTTGTCTTGGAAAAGATGCAGGATTTCTCATGTGATTACTTCTTGAATATTGGTTTCCAATCTAATATTTTCCCTAAATATTATGATCTCTACATATTGTGTCTTGCCTCATCCACTTTTCCATACACGATCCAACATCCGTACATATTTTCTTGTAATATTATTGAACATCAACTTCCAATCTAAACTTTTCCCTAAATATTAGAATCTCTACACATTATGTCCCATCTCATCCATTTTGTGATACATGATATAGCACCCATGCATCCCTTCTTACAATATTAGGCAAACACACTCACACCTATGTCTCTAACGGCTACTTCCATGCCAATGTAATAATTTCTTTTAACACACCCCCTCAACCCTCTATCTTGCACATTGAATAATCAAAGTATATACCACCTTATCATTGTTCCAAGAAAAAATATGGCATTAGAGGAAGCAATGAGGAAGAGTTAAAAGAGGAATAAATAAAAAGATTTAAAGTCGTACACACTCCAACTATAGAAGGAGGGAACCATGGAGGATGAAGTTAAAAGGCTGAAATTTGCAAATTTCCATCTTCCAAAAAAAGGTTGACGAGATGTAGAAATATTTGGAATGTCATTCCTTAGAGTACAAACAATTAACAACCTAGATGATTTTAGTCCAAATTGGGATGCAATGGTTGGAGAAAAATGTTACAATTCACTCTCACCTTGAGTAGGATGTTTTTATGGCTACTACACCAAAATTTTCAAAGCGATGGCTAGGTTAGGGTTTTGCAAAGGATCAAACAATAGAGACAACTCCAACTACTTAGGTTATTCATCGAGAAAACAATTCATCAAGAAATGAATGTGTTGGAAATGATAATGTATCAACTACACCATTGTTTGCATAGTCAGTGACATCTAGCTTCACTTCGACCAATATAATTGCTAAAGTTTCATCTGCCTTGCAACGTACAACCATGACTAATGTATCGTTGAATCCCTACAATGAAAGATAGTAGTATAGTTTGGATGGTCATGGAAGAAATCATTCTAGGAATACATGGATATAATTTTTTGCATATACAACCAATGATTTGTCCACTAAACTAGCACCAACTATTGTTATGATACCATCTTTTTGAAATAAAGATGACCCTAGATATGTCTTTGTAGAAACTTGTAGCACATATTCTAGAGAGTTTGCACATACAAAGCTTGGCCTTCATATATAACATTTTAGCAATGAAGAGGTCAACAAGAATAACATCGAAGACAACACTTTTTTTAAATACAACCCTCTTTGTGACCATGGACCACAATTGATCGAAAATAACCAAGTGACACAAGGTAGTGCCACATAGGATTCAATTCATGTGCAATCCAATGTTTTGGCACAATGCAAGTTAAAGTTGCTTCCAAAAACTAAGTCATTGTATACTACTTCTCATACTACAATATTGGATGTTACAAAGAATTCACTTAGTGGGTTGATGAGCAACTCATATGAATATCACTATATTGTTAGTACATTTCCTATTGTAGTTCTGAATGAAGGTGTGAGAGAAAACACTCATCCAATTGCAAAATCATTGCAGGACATCTACTCCCCTGCTCAAGTCTTGGGCATATTCATCACACTCCTTCCAATGTTGTTGGTTGGTGAATGGTTGGCAAGCATCTTGTATTATATCTTTGTATACATATGCATTTTTTTGGTTCATCATAGTGTGATTTTATTTACATTCTCTCATCCTTGTACCAAGAAGTTAGAAAACCTACAAACCCCATGGGGAACACGAATTTTCATTTTTTTTAATCTATTTTTTGGATGAATAATCATATTCCAATTGGTCTATCACCTCTGTTATAATGTGAGGATAGTGGGGACACTGTCCACTTAAGTTGGGAGGAAATGATAGCACAACGTAGTTAGTGGATAATACTAATAGTAGAATATAATATTAAACCAAAGAGGGAGACATAGTAAAAGTTAAAATTACCTCATTTTGTATAGAAATTTTTTATAAAAAGATGATTGTCTATGTAAAACATATGCTTGAATATCTAAACACAATTTTTTTTTTCTGAATTTTCTATTTCTTTATGTACCAAATATAAATATCAGTTATTGCATATGTAATAATAGATGTTGTTGAAATATACCTTGAAATCTTTGGAACTTTATGTATATTTAACACCTTCACAAGAGTTTGAAAATCATATATTATTTTTATGTCATTATTAACTTTTTTCTCTAACAAAATATAAATCTCAAATCTTTACTCACAAAAAAAACTAGTTTTTCCCAAGAGAATCAAAAGAGTTTTAGGATCCTTTCTCTATAATCCAGGCTACCAATGAAATTAAGGACAAAATCTTTGGTTACTTTATATTGTATCTAGGAGGAGGAAGGGTTTTTTCTCTTAATGTATGTTTGTAAGGAGAAGATACATGAATGTTGGGGACAATGACCTATATAATTTTAATAGCGAGTCTAAGATTGGATTTTGAATGAGGTGTGATCATGACATCTAAGATTGGCTTACAAAAGGATGCCAATTCTATTCTTTTTGCATCGGAAACACATAAGGAATGATAATACTTAAGATAAATTGGAAACAATGGAGGATAGGGAAGAGTGTAGTATGGAATCGAGAACTAGGCCACACCCGTATTGGTATTGAGATAGAAGCATTGATAAAAAAACATTTTATCAAGCTTAGATGTACATTTAAAAATGTAAGGCCTATTAAAAAATGTCAATAGAATGATTGCTATATACTTGGATGCTTGTTATTTTTTTAGTGGTCTCATCAATTAGTGGGGAACTACCTCCTTTGTTTACAAATTGGAGTTGAGTGGATAAACAAACCATTGGATCCCAAATGAAACATAGCATTTTATCAGAAATGATAATGTTCAATGCAAAATTGCACATATACTTTCTAGCATAATTCCTTTTAAGTGTGCAACTTCCACTACTTATACATCACCTAGTTCTAACACCAAGCCCAAATCCCACATGATGCAAGTCTTAGTACTAGGTAATGTTAATGTGGCCATATTTTTTTGCACCCCACTTTTGTGCAACATGTAACAACCAAGCCACTAACACCAACACACCAAAAACCAATGATGTGATAGATCACAACACTAAGGCTTTGGAGCACTCAATCACTGCCATATTCATTGACACACAATATCACAAACATTGGCAGAAACCATCTAATGTGGATAAATCATGTCCAATTGTGCAATGTTGAGTCAACAAGGAGGCTTCTTCAAACTTCTAATTCCCTTCCTACTATCCATTCTTCTCATAAATAATTTGGTCTGCATGTTTCTAGGTAGATTCCTATTGACATGATTAGTTTACCAAACTATTGCAATTGGGAATGAACTTATTTGACATCAATGGGGCATATCATGTATGTTATAAGGTTGACATGATAACAATGTGATGTTTTCTTTTGTATAGGGTGACAAACACGTTTTTCTTTTCACTAAAAAAAGTTATTGAATATGATTGATATTCATTTCTAGTAGGTGATAATGCATGCTAAGTCCTAAGATGACATGTAAGCCGCCTTGAATATTCCAATGGTCAGTGTGACATACTATATTTTAAACTTACACTACTACTACAATGAACCCATTCTTGAATATGATTTATGTATTTTTAATGATTTAATAGAAAGATAAAGTATACAATACACATAATTAAGGGTGAGTATTTACCTTGGCGAACCTCGATGTAGGTAAAATATCCAACATAGTAAAGGATTGTGCATTTCTTCTTAATTAATTGAGCCTACAAGGAAACATAAAAAGATCATTAAGAACACTATGAATATATGAGAAACTATGGTTTGCGACAGTGCCCTACAAAATGTTATTTCTCCTATGCTTTCATATCTCTCTACTCCTCTTGGTTGTTTCTCTGCTTTGGAACATGAAATCGCTACAATAGGTGCTTAATCTAGTTCCCTCATTTTGGCTAGGGTTTTAACACCCTTCCTTGGCCTTTAGGGTTATGGTTTTGGAGACTAACAATGTTTGTACAAGTCTCTATGGAATTATTATACATTAGTAACTCCACACTGGTGAATCATTGCGAGATATGTTGCTTCCACAAGGGCCTATGGGGAAATTTAATTTGATTTTTATATTTTTGGAGGAATCACTTTTGAATGAGAGCTTCAATTTAGGAAAATAACCTCAACTTGTATAAGGTAGTGAGGACCTCCATGAATTTTTTTCTTGAGGTCATATATCATCCTAAAATTCCACTTTTAGGCCCTAAATATGATGATTTTTAGTTTTGGTTTGTTAGTGGAGTCTCTATGAAACAAAGTGATACCTATGGGTCCCAAAATTTGTCTTCCCCATTCTAGAGCATCAATAAAGAAATATAGTAAATATGTAGATCCATTTTGGAAAATCCCTCCCCATATTTGGAGGTTTTTGGTCTCTTAAAGATTTATTTATGAATGAGACAAGGAAAAAGTTCCTTATCTTTCTCCTTGGAATGCCATTTGGCCTTGCCTAGTAGTTTCCCATTCAATACCACCTTGACCCCTTCTATTTGTTTTTGGTAGAATAATGTATTTTAGTCATTATACATTTGTATTTGGTGTCGAATTGGCCCTCCTTGTCATCAATGACCATGGAATTCTCACAAATTTTTAGGGTCTCTACATTTACTACTAGGAAAATGCATGCATAAGGAGGGAGATTCAATTTGTAAGCATTATTTCCTACCTCTCCAATACTTAAAAGGGTCCATATCTCATGGCCTTGATTTTTTTTAATTGCGCCACCACCTTTTTTTATTTAGGTGCAACTAGAATCCATCTCCTACTTTGAAGGTCTTTTCCACCTTGTTTCTATCATGCATGGCCTTGTACTTATATTGCTATTTCTTCAAATTCTTCTAAAACTTTAGACATATCTTCATGATCCTATATATGATTTTCTGTGCATTTAAAGAATCACTTGGGGTTTATTCCCTCACTTTAGGTTTCCCATATACAATATCCAATGGTGGTGGTGGAAAATACCCGAGCCAAATTTCAAGAGATGACTTACTAGTGGAAGCATGGACAACCCTATTGTAGGAATGTTGTAGGTAAATACAAATTTGATCCTAGGTATTTGGATGCTTATTATTGTAGACCCTTAGAAGCTGAACCCCATTTCTATTAACCGCCTCTGTCTACCCAAAAGTTGTAGATTGGTAGGCCATATATCTCTTCAATTTAGTATCCAACTTATTTCACAAAGAAGTCCAAAATGTATTGAAAAATATAATATTTCTATTAGAGATAATGATCCTTGGCCTCTCAAAGTACACCCATACCTTTTCAAAGAACAAGTTTGTTGAGTATTGTCCTTTAATGGTTTTCTTACTAGCCACTAAAACACACATCTTACTAAACCTGTGGACTACCACATATAAGTAGTCATGCACTCTTCTTGTCCTTGAGAAACCTTAAGAAATCCCATGGGTATCCTTTCCCATGGTCTTGTAGGCACTAGAAGTGGATTGCATAGTCCTTAATTTTTGTTGCTAGGCTTGTTGGTACAACATAATATAAAACATTTGATAAACCTATCTACTTCTTCCTACATATTGGGCCAATAAACATACCTTTGCAAGTTGGCCATAGTCTTCTTAGCATCAAAATGTCTAGTAATATTGGGGGAATTGTTAATGTTTATGCCATTATTATAGTTCTTTGCATTTCAATAGATAACAACAACATAAGAACAATATCACTGAGAAATACACATTCACAAGAGACACAACATTTATCCTGGGAAACCCTCTAGGGGAAGAAAACCCAACAAAACTTCCTTAATATAAATAGCCAATACAATGTCAAGAGATCTTATGCTAAAACAGAAAGTCCTCTCCCAAGATATGCGCCACTCTTTCTCTCCTTTTCCGGTAATAGATCAGAACTTGTCTCTCAAACTGAGCAAGTGATTTGTGATCAAATGAGGCGCTAACATCCTTTATTTATACAAGTTCTGGAACATGTGAAGTGTCTCTTCACCAGCAGGGCCAACTTTTCAATCTGGGTGGGTAAACCCACCTTTATTATATTTCTGGGTCTTCTTATTAATTGCTGGGGCTGACTTCTTATTCTACCTATTATAATTTTCTATTGACCAATCCACAAAAGGGGATTTGGTCCTATTACAATATCCGACATGATCAATCCACAATGGGGATTGATCCTATGAATAAAATATTAATAATAATAAGAATACTCTTTGCAGTTGCATTATTTCAACACTCCCCCTTAACAAGAAGGGTATTCTTTCAGCAGCATCATGCGAGAGAGAGAGGACAACATCATCAACAACATCAGGTAGGAGGACAACATCATCAATATCATCTTGTGCGTATCTATAAATCATCGGAAGTTTTCTTCATCGACAACATCATCATTCTCGAAAGAATGCCATCATCATCTACATCAATATGTATCAGTAAAAAGTGATACCTCATCATAGCACTAGGCTGGCCCATCACAGTGCTAGACTAGCTCTATGTCACACCTGTTAAGCTGGTAGCTCAGTGCAAGTCACATATTTCTTTACGTCTAACAACTAGGTCAGAAGCAAGGTATACATCATCTTTCTTTACGTCTAACAACTGGGTTAGAAGCAAGGAACACATCATCTTGCTTTACGTCTAACAACTAGGTCAGAAGCAAGGAACACATCATCTTCTTGCTTTACATCTAACAGCGAGGTCAGAAGCAAGGAACACATCATCTTCTTGCTTTACGTCTAACAACGAGGTCAGAAGCAAGGAATCATCTTGCTTTACATCTAACAGTGAGGTCAGAAGCAAGGAACACACATCATCTTGCTTTATGTCTAACAACGAGGTCAGAAACAAGGAATCATCTTGCTTTACGTCTAACAGCGAGGTTAGAAGCAAGGAACACACACATCCTCTTGCTTTACGTCTAACAACGAGGTTAGAAGCAAGGAATAATCTTTCTTTACATCTAACAACGAGGTCAGAAGCAAGGAACACACACATAATCTTGCATTACGTCTAACAACAAGGTCAGAAGCAAGGAATCATCTTGCTTTACGTCTAACAGCGAGGTCAGAAGCAAGGAATCATATAGACTCCCCCTTTCAGGGAGGGTCCTTTCGGACTATACCAAGCTTATCTCGAAAGTGTTCAAACTTTACACAAGATAGAGGTTTGGTCAACACATCAACAACCTGTTCATCCGTGCTAACATACAAGAGCTTCAAGGCTCCTCTCTGCACCATGTCATGGATGTAATGATAGCGAATCTCTATGTGCTTCGACCTGTCATGAAATACAAGATTATCTGTCATCTTTATGCAGCTTTGGTTGTCACATAGATCGTGGTTGCTTCCATCTCTAGGTCAAATAGGCCGGTCAACAACTTACGAAGCCATATAGCTTCGTAGCTACCAGAACATACGACAATGTACTCTGCTTCCACTATGCTGAGAGAAATATTGGATTTCTTCCTACTCTGCCATGACATCATGGCTGATCCCAAACTGAAATAGCATCCGGAAGTGCTTTTTTCTGTCAGTAATGCTTCCTGCCAAATCGGAATCAGTGTATCCACTCAATGTGAAATTATGATCTCCGTCATAACTGAGACCATAATCTATTGTACCTTTAAGGTACCTCATCACATGTTTTGCAACCACTAGGTGAACACGTCTGGGCTCTACCAGAAACTGACTCAAGGTGTTCACGACGAAACAAATGTTTGGTCTGGTGTTGATCAGGTACATTAGTGATCCAATAATCTGTCTGTACAGTGTGGCATCAATCAAATCTAACGAAGTATCGACCAACAGCTTCATCTTAGCTTCCATGGGTGTATTCATGGGTTTGCATTCCAACATGTCGAATCTTTTTAAGATCTCGACCGTGTACTTCCCTTGGTTAAGGAAGATCCTCTCT
>ML789376.1:51546-80844 GCA_009831015.1 Picea engelmannii | reverse complement strand
TAGGGGATTGGGTATTTTTAAGACTACAACCATACAAACAGATGTACCTCAAGCAAGCCAAGAAGGATAATAAATTATCACCAAAGTACTATGGCCCTTATAAGGTGTTGCAAAAGATTGGTACTATGGAATACAAATTGGAGTTGCCTACATCTTCACGAGTACACCTAGTTTTCCATTTTTCATGCTTAAATAAGGTTATAGGTGACAAGATCCCAGTTCAAACTATATTTCCAGAACTTAACGAGGAAGGAAAAATCATATTGGAGCCCGAAGCCATCACTGACACAAGAATTCACCAGCTGAGGAATAGATCCATTTAAGAGTATCTCATTAAATGGAGGAAACTATCGGCTGAAGATTCCACTTGGGAAGATGAATCTTTTATACAGAAGCATCCAAAGTTACTCAAGCATTGCAAACAACACTTGTCTCAAGGGGAGGGGCATGTTAAGACCTAAATAGTGGCACATTACCTCTTAATTGGTGCATATTACATTAGTAATGTTATTTTATTTATGTCGGCTTGGGTCCATTAGTTGTAATTGTACCTCCTAGTCTCCTATATATACCAATGAGACATTTTCATTTGGAATCATTTTGTATTTGGACATTTATGTGGTGTATAAGGAGGTGTCCCCCTCGAAGAGGCTTATTATTTGAAATTATCTCTTTTTCAAGGCATTGAGTACTAATTCTGATGTTTTTATATGCTATATTGATATTTGGTTCTTAACACATTCAATATCATTATAAGCCTCATTTTTACTACATAATTGTTTACATTTTTATATAAAGACTTAATGTTGAAACAAAACATTTGTGAGGCGAGAGAAATCTAATTTAACTTCATCTTTTAATCATCACTGTTGCCTAGATTTTGGATTTTGGTTTGAATAAAAAACCCAATTAGCTGCAGCTTGGCAAAACATAATGAATCACTAAACAATAATAAAAATAAAATATCACTCAAGATAGAAAAATGTGCTTTCCTCACATTCCCTCTTTTTTTGGGATACACTTTCATAAGTTTCCTTGTTGAGGTTTATTTTCATATTTGTCTTTTTCTTTTTCTTCTTCTTTGGATTTACATTTTCTTTCTTCATTTGCAATGATTTAATTTTTTTTTGGTTTTACTTGTCTTTGTTTTTATTGGATTTTGTATTCTTCCCAAAGCTTATATGGGGGAATCCTTCCTATGCAATACCAATTGGTGTACATGGGGAAATCCTTACTCTACCATTTTAATAGGATTTTATTTACCTTAAGGTCGTATATATCAAGTTTTTCACTTTTCTTGTACATCAATCATTACCCATGGGGAACATTGAGATATGTTTAAAGTATTATAAGTTTATCTTTATAAAGGAAAGAGTTGTTGTCATTCTTTACTTTGAATCCCTCCCATACCACTCCACATTTAAATCCTCTACTTTGGCAGATAAAGAGAAACTAGTGAGGTTATACTCAAATGGTATTGCATTATGTCCTTACAAAAAATAAAACTTTTGTACCACTGTTATTGGACTAATCGGTAAGTGCGGACACAAACATATCTCCCTAGATCCCACCGGAAACTAGAACAAAACAAGACAGTGCACTACTCTTTCCTTAGATTTCAATTATCAAATGAGAAATGGATCTAGAACATACCTTTTAAATATCGAAGATCAAACTTGATTACCGGTCATTAGTGCATACCGTTAACAAGTGCGAGGGAAATCACCATTAATGTCAATGACTCCCAAGGTACACTAGTACAATCCAACGTGTGTGAATTTATGAGCTGAAGTCAAACACTCGACGAAATCTCCCAATCATGGGTCAATAATGAAAACCCATTGTCGAAAGCAAGGAAACCTGCCATTGAGGCATGCAAGTTCCAAGGTACCAATTAGTTTCTAAGTCTAATTCTTGGATAATGAGTTGAAGTTGACAGGAAAAGACTCTTTAGAGGAGGGCCTTAATTTATCCCTCATCAATGACATGAAATGGGTAAAATGATTTGAAGTAGATCAGAGTAACAAGTGATTCAGGATTGACTCAGGGATGTCAGATGCAATAGAAGGCTTAAGGAATGTGGAAATGGCTGACGCAATAGAAGGATTTTCGGGTTGAACTTCTCTTTGAACATATTGAAGACATGACAACTGTCTTGGAAACACTGAATCAACAACAGGGATCACAGACCAATTTGTAATCTTATAAAGGAGTATGATCAGGAGACAAGCAGATTTTTCAACCTAGACATGAAGTGAGTGAAAGGGTGTCATGTTCAAAGGTGACTCTTCCATAGAATATAGGTTTAGAAACTTTTTTTTCCCAATTTTTACCTCACCATTTCTGGCGAGTACCTCTTTATTTTTACGCAAGCTTGAAGAAGATAACATATGCTTGAACTGTAAGCTCATCCTTTGGATGAGTCCCTCGAAGTATGTTTAATGAACCCTAGGAAGGAGTGGTTCAGTACCATATGGGCCTTTCAATGTTTGTTTTATGAGTCCAAAGAAAGAAAACTCAATGGTCTTTTCATATTTATAGAGTTTGAAAAGAACTTAAAGAGGACTCCAAAATTTCCTTTTTCTTAAAATAGTTTGGTGAGACCAAAAAAAGAGATAAATTGTCGCTCAACATATGTTTTCTTCAAATACATTAACGAGCATGAAAATAACAAGATCGCTCGACAATGTTTTCATGTTTAGAGAGTCTGAAAAGAGCTTAAAGGGAACTCCAGGGGGTTCCTTTTTCGTATATCCTTTACGAGTCCGAAAAAAGTGATAAAATTTTACTCGGTTACATTCTCAGGTATTTACAAGCATGAGAAAGAACAAAGACTAAGCTCGGGATTGTTTTCATTTTTACGCAAGCTTAAAACAAAACAAAACTATGCTTGGGATAGATTTTATTTTTACGCAAGCTTAAAAACTAAACAAAACTATGCTTGGACCTGGTTTCATTTTTACACAAGCTTGAACCAGAGAAAACTATGCTTGGACTTGGTTTCATTTTTACACAAGATTGAACCAGAGAAAACTATGCTTGAGGTAGGTGGTTTCATTTTTACACAATCTTGAACCAGAGAAGACTATGCTTGCAACTTCCCAACACATAATCCAAGGATGGGTGGTACTTAGCTCCCAGCTTAAGAATCTAGTGGCTTAACTTCAACATGAAGTCCATAGGCTGTAAGCATTGTCCCCTAAGCTTCATTTCATCCAATAACATAGGCGGAGGAAAGGAAGCTTCAAATACTATACGTAACAAAGTAATTGACTCAATCGAAGAGGGGGAAGTTGTTTCATTTTTTAACGAGCTTGACACATGAGAATAACTATGCTCATGGCGGGCTGTTTTATTTTTTAACAAGATTGACACAGGAGAAGAACTATGCTCATAAGATCTATTTTATTTTTTAACGAGGTTGCTAAAGAGACACAAAAACTATCATCGTAGCTGGTTTCATTTTTTAACGAGCTTGAAATCAGAAAACCATGCTCAAAACTCTCTTCTTGATCATGGCTTCCAAGAGGATAGTGCTCTGGAAGGACACCATGTCAAGTGATAAAACTCGGTCATGGCTTCCAAGAGATCTTCACTGGATGGAAGAAACACACTTTGGAAGGAACACATGTTGAGGGTCGCGACAGGGGTAAGGAGATCAAGCTCTAAAATCCCTATCGAAGAGACCACCATGTCAACTCCGGGATCCAATTCATAAGAAACTGAGCTTACAGTGAGAGGTTCATCTTCATCAACAGTTGAAGGCATGGGAGATAACGCCACATAATTGACCCGTGGCAGTGGTGATATCGACTGCATATAAGAATCATTTAGGGAGGTCATTGAGTTGAAGGTCAAATCAGGGCCAATGAATGAAAGTTGATCAATAGTCACCATTATTCCATCGTGAGGGAAATATATCACATGAAAAAGAGTGGACACAATAGCTTTAATGGCATAGACATAATCTCTCCCAAGGAGAAAAGAGAAATCCAAGGGGTCATGGACTACCATGGCATCAATAAAGACAATTTTCCCTCCCAAAGTTACATGAAACTGAGGAAGGGTCCCTAAAGGTTGACTGGTTCTCCTATTAAAAGATAATATATTTTGCGTAACTGACACAAGATGAGGACAACCCAAAGATATCCAAGTAATAGAGGACAGAATACTAATAGGCACACCATCATCTATCAGCGTCCGAGGAACGTCCCAACCACAAATCTGTACTGTAATATGGAAAAGGAATGTGAGAGGGAAGACGAGGTCCAATTATTGAACTCCAATAATAAAGGAAGGCCTCATTACTTGGAGGGGGTTCCACGGGAGGAGGAGGAAGACCTTCGAGCATGGTAGAGTCTGTATCAATGAGAAAAATATGAACAGTATCAGGTTTACTCTCGAGCAGGAGAGTAGGATTGACCGATGACAAGATTAGATCGACCACTTGGGTGGCATTCTCCAAGGGGAGAATGGGGTTGACGGATGGAAACAGATCGATCGCTTGGATTTCACTCTCTAACGAGAGAGTGGGATTGATCGAGGATGGGATCGGATCAACCACTTCGTCAACTAGTTCAATTAAAGATGTGACCATATTGACTACATGATCAACCAGACTAACCGATGAAGGGACCATATTGATCATTCCATCAACTACAGGGGGGTTGAGAGTAAGCTTGCGATAAGCAGTTGGAAGTTGAGGCTGTGAAACAATCATTTTCTCCAGGAATTTCGAGGCTTCGTCCATCCGAGGGAAAAGGTGAGTTAGATGACTCCCTTTTCATAACATGCACAAGAACTTGAATTTACTTTTCTTCTTCCCAATTGTATCATGACTAATTGACGGGAGGTCATCAACATGGTGATTAGAGACTGATGAAAAGGGCTAGCAAGGATGTGTAAACCATGCTTCTATAACCTTGGATAAACCAGGGAAATCCTTCAGAAGATGGCTACCCTTACAAAGCTTGCAAGGGTACTTGGGCTTACGGGTTTGGGTTGTATTGGCACTATCAACACTCCCAACACAATTATCAATAGTTGGTTGTCTTCCAACATGTCTAGCAATGGTTGGAGGTGTGGATCCTTGCTTATTTTTCTTCTTCTTAATCTTCCTTTTCTTCTTCTTCTTATCCACTGGGTTACTAGCTTCAGAGCTTTCATTCGGTGAAGAAGATGAAATGGAATAAGACCTTACAAGTGAAGAAGGAGGAGAAGGTGAAGGATCAACATGAGGTTGATGTTCTTGGGGGGAAGTGCTTGCAATCAAAGAACTTACTGCATTCAGGATTACTTGAGTGGAAAACAACCACACCGACAATCCAATCGTGTGGCCTGGAAGGCTCAAAGTAACGATGTGAGGAGGACCAATGTTTCCATAAGAAGGAAAAACAAAAGGTTCCCATGGAAAAGGGGTTCCTTCATTGGTCGTTCTGGGAGTTGATGCCATTAAAACAAAGATCCAATCTAGAGTCCGCTAGGGAAAACAATCAACACACGCCAAAAATCTAGGAAGAAAGAAAACAAACAAAACCTTCTCACAATGAACACACTAGTTGGTGATGAAATCCAAAGTCGCGAGAACAATGTAAGAAGGGGCTGAGATAGAGCGGGTGGAAAAGTTACGTTGACAACCTACTTAACAGACTTACACCCTGGTGCAAGCTCCCACACATAATCGTGGGTATACCCTCCAAGGAGCCTGAGTGAGTTTGGTCAACGTTGATTCCAGGTACCGTGAAGACTTTCCCCTCCATAGTCACCTCGTGTAAAGACCCTAAAGAGATAGGCCACTAAGGTTACCAATTACTACAATGATGCCTGGGGAAATAATTGACAGTCCGATCCATGCGCAAAGGCAGGGTATCTAACCTGAAATCAACTCGAGTGGCTCCCACACATAATCGTGGGTATATCCTCAAGTGACCCCAAATAATATGCGCAATTTCTACACCAATACCAACAAAGCAGGGTGAGTAACTCTGTCAGTCTCAATGCGACCTCGGGTTTGACCCTTGTGTGAGAAGGGCTTCCCAGGACAAACTGTAGCAATTGGATTTGAACTCTCCCTATCACAAGATACTATGTTTGTTTGATAGGTTTGGAAAGTTATCTTTCACACCTATTCCAAATCCCTACAACTAATCTAATGTAGGTTTGCTACTAGAAAATATAAAAATGTCTAATCAATTTTTATAAGCGCTTTATTTTTAAGGTTGTTGTTTACTCAAGAGGAAAATGGCGTGGACTAAATGATGTTTTGACCAACCCTATACAATGCAAAGAAATGAGAATGAAAATATTTCACTTCAATGAAAGATATATTACGAGAAGGAGAAAACATTTATCATTCCCAGATGCACAATGTCCCAAAATTTATTAAATTCATCAATATCAATATCTTCAAGAAATGAGCCAAAGAGACTGCACACCAATACACGATTCTTGGCCCAATCAGAATTCAAGACCAACAAATGTCAAAAATCATGCAATTTAGCTGCTTCAAATGCAAGGATGCCCCCAATCTAATGTAAAGAAAGAAATTAATTTTTTTTGTTTCAAATATAGCTAAAAGAAATAACAAACTTATTCAAAACAAATCAACCCAAACAAGTTTTCTCTTTTAACACAAATTATTTAGAAAAAGAACTGTTCTTTCACTAAACAATTCTAAAGAAAAATAGTGTTTTGTAACTGAAAGACACTCAAAGAAAGAGATCAAACATGTCAAAATAAAACAAGCTAAAACAAAGCAAAGAATGGCTAAAAGAAGATTCAAATCTTTCCAAGAAGACTGTAATCAGACCATAATCAATCTCAAAAATTCACCCCAAAGCTAAATCACAGATCTGGGTAAAGAAGAAAAATTTCACTGTCCCTCCCAAAAAAATTCTACAGGAATCGTCGCAGGTAGGGGTAACTACATAGTGCGACAATCAAGGATCGTCGCGAGCAGGAGTAAATACACAGTGTGACGTCGTCGCACTAGCTTACACAAACAAAGTGCAACAATCCCTGAACATACAAAGGTTTTACAGGGATCGTCGCAGGCTATAAAAAGACAAGGTGCGACGAAGACTGAAAACACGAGAAAAATGAAAAAAGGACAGGATTTCCAAATGATTTTTCAAGACCAGAGAGTCAACATGGATCACCCAATGAATCAACAGGCATAATAAAAGCATAAAAATCAAGGAAACTAGACCAACTAGGAAACCATCCGTTCCCCAGTATGGTCGCCAATTTTGTTATTGGACTAATTGGTAAGTGCAGACACAAACAAATCTGCCTAGATCCCATCGGAAACTAGAACAAAACAAGACAATGCACTACTCTTTCCTTAGATTTCAATTATCAAATGAGAAATGGATCTAGAACATACCTTTTAAATATCAAATATCCAACTTTGCCAATGTAATCCAAGCTCCGTTGCGAGGCTTATGGAGAAATATATGCAAATAAATCCAAGCCAACGAAGACGAGAATAATACAAGAAATATTTGATATGAAACTATGTATGTGATCAATGAATCATACAATATGGACAAATAAGATTCATATAGGAAAGAAAAGTGCATCTGTATTAAATAATAGAAAGAGAGATTACAACCAAAGCCTTGATGTTGTAAGGTCCCTTCCAACTATTCCTCGTTTCCCACACACTTATGCTCCAATAATTCTGAGACTATAGATCTGAAAGTCACTCACAATCTATCTTGACAAGGAAAAACTAAAAATAACTCTAACCAAGCTAACAATCTCAAGCCAAATTTCCAATCTAAATTTCTCCATGAGAGCTCCTCTCCTTTTATAAGTTGAAGAGGATAAGATGAGGAGATTAGGATGATCCCTTTAAATAAAAAAAGAGAGTAAGATCCAAACCGATCAGAGGCCACCTCACCAGAGAAGCTTCTCCTTCTAGAAGCATCGAGAAGATGCTTGTTTTCCCACGTATGAAAATCGTCGCACCCCTATAAATGAGCAGAGTACAACAACGTCATAGGACAAGTTTAGTACAACATGCGACGATCTAGGATTGTCGCACCCTAATAACTGGACAAGGTGCAATGATCCTCCTTATTAGGGTTTTTGCAAAGGAAAGATATAATTTCATCTCTCGGGAAAAATTCTTCTCCCTTCTTTCCTCAGGAATTCAGGACACTGATCCCTCTGAAGACAACAAATAGGTTTACATCATTAACAATCATAGGGATGATGAAAATAATGTGTAACAACCACCCCACTCTCTTCACTTAATCGTTAATTTTTTTTTTCCAAATAAATTAATAAAAAAGGTGTCATTAGAGAGTTGAAAGCACATTTGTGCAGGAAATGTGTGTAAACCCTGTGGGGTACTGAATAGGCTCGTTGGTAGCAGGTAAATGTACACATGGTATCAAAACAACTTCGTTGGGGTACTGAACAGGCCTGCTGGCAGCAAAGCAATGTCGGGTAAATATATAATTTTTAAACAGATGCATACTAATCTTTAATTACCTACTAGCTATTTTTGTTGTCCAAAAGTAGATGTGTAATTAAAATTTAATGAATTCTCCCTTCGTTTGGATTCACTGTCTTGGAATTAGGCATTCAAATCCTTTCGTCTCTAAAATCTTATTTTACTTCGAATATGTCTTATGTGGGACCTTTGAGAATGGTGTAGTGTACACAAAATTGTTGAAAATATTTCATTTCAACCTTTGGTAAATCTAATCCTATCATTTTAAACTAGAGATAAATGTTTCTTCCACATGTATCGCCAATTGTTGTCGTGTACAACAACCCTCCCAAATTTGCATTTATTGTAAATAAAAATTATTTGGGCCCCTTTATTTTAGAAAAAATTTCTTAGTTTGGTTTAATTTTTCTTTGTAAATATGTTTGGAATCCTCATTTCAAACTGAGCATCAATGCACTTGTTAAGTTTAGAGCTAAGGATTTTTCATATTTTGACTCTTATTTATATTGAAGATGTATGTATTCTTTTGATTTTCATGAATTTCAACATAAAAATCAAAATTCAATTTCGAGATTTTCCTTGTGTCATATCACTTTTAGGTCGATTTCATTGTTTTTTTTTTTAAGTTGTTTTGATTATCAACTTGATCATAAAGTGATGTGTATAGATTTTATATATTATTCATCTCTAATGATCTGGGTCATATTTCTTATATACATGTTCATGATAATGTTTTCACCCGAGCTACGAAAAAAACAAAAACAAATTGTTAGGCCATTCAAAAGTTGTTTTTCATCCTAAGTCTTATTTATTTCACCATTTTATATTATTTGGATGAAGAATTAAAGAGTTTTTATTTCATATTGAGATTTAATGCACTTTGTTATAACCTACCTTATAATCAAAATATGCTTAAATCATTATTCATTAACATGTGATATTCATCATTTATATGGTAAAAGGTTTATGAAATCATGACAACAATGTTATTAATGTGATTAATGTTATCAACTTAATACATGATTTGGGTAACAAAACATTTTGAATTTTAGGTTTTCCATATTGCATTTCAACTTGCTTTTCTTTTACTCCATGTAGTGGGTTAGGATAACATCATGTGCCTTGCCATAAACACAAAATTAATTCACTCATCAAAGTTGAGATATGCTTTTAATTTCTCATCCTTTCACGATTTAGGGATTTTCTATCATAAGGATATTTTTCATTATGAACAAGGGTTTCATACACACAACTCTGTATTTCACATATTCACCTCAGATTTAGCTTGGTCATTTCTCTCATGGGTTTAGTCTTCAGATTTGAGCCTTCAAGTTTTGAATTTGTTGAAGCGAATTAGTTGAAAATAGTGGGATATCATTGATCAGTTTGAAGGATTGGTGAATTCGTGCTTGAACATAGTAGTAATTTTGCATGGTGAATTACGAACAAATGGTTGAGAATCTAGGGAAACAGTCGAAAACACATTTCCAAAATGGGCCATTTTACTTGAATCGCCAACAATTTCTTCAAAAAGTGAATATTTTTAGAGACATAATCGATTTTCTAGGACATATATTTCCAGAAAATTTTGTAGCCACCTTTATTTTGAGATCCAAAACCAAACAAATCAAGTTTTGTGCTTAGTTTCAATGAGGAAATCTATGATTTGGGGATTGCAAGTTTTAGATATTGAAAACAGAAGTATGATTTCTTTGTTTATATATTTTATTTGTAATCTTGAATGATTTGAAACGCTCAGGATTATTCTTGAATTCTTCAGTTATTTAGACAAAATTTGAACAAACTCACAAATTTCATTTTCAGTTTCTGGTCAAACTGTGTTGAATTTCAGAAAAAATAAAACATGGGTTTTTCTTAGAATGGATGAATTTAGTTGACACTTGAGGATTTTCTCAAATTGATGAGTAGTTTTGGATATGTACTTGGTCCATTGGAAGACATTTTTTCAAGTTGTTCCCATGCACCAACTGGAGGAAAATTTATGAACAAATCTTGATTTTGAAATTTTATAATTTGTATAATCATTATTTGACTCTATTTTGCAGGCTAAATCTACAAAATCATTTGGGATTAGTGAAAGAAATATCCCTCATATTCAAACTCCTCAATAATCCCTGCAACATATTACAACAAGTCAGAGATTGAAATTTGTTTTAAAACACAATTCCGAAATTTTGATTGAGAATCTAAAAATATCTATAAAATTTCTGAACATGATGATATTCCTCCACATGTTATACAAGTTTTTGAAATCATAATTTTTTTTTGTCTATGAATCTTTGAATGATAAGAAGAATGGTATTATAGCGTTATGCATGTTTGGCAAGCAAAAGGTGGAATTCAAGCAAAAATATGCTAAGATCAAAAGTTTGTTGGCAAATTATTTTTTTCTTTCTTGAATCGATATTTTTTATTTCAGATTTATGAAAATAAACCTTATTAAATGTCAAGTGTTTAATTTAGATGTTGGTTTGAATAGATTTGAATTAAATTGTTTTTTAATTTATTCAATTTCTTTTTTTAAGAACAACTACAAAATTTGAAATTCTGCAGCTATCCCTGATTTTTATTTTTGTTATTAATTAGTTTTCATTTATGATGGCAGGTGTACAAAGAAGGATTTGGACCAAGGATTGGACATAAATTTCAAGGACAAACGAAATATTAATATCAAATAGTTACAAAATTATTTTTGAAAAAATAAAACTAATTTCTATTTTTTAGGAGTTAGTTGAGTTTTTATTTTTAGTTTTAAGAGTTAAAATAGTTTGGT
The DNA here is from genome assembly GCA_009831015.1 of Picea engelmannii. Lineage (NCBI taxonomy): Eukaryota > Viridiplantae > Streptophyta > Pinopsida > Pinales > Pinaceae > Picea > Picea engelmannii. Next base: position 69,589 of record ML789376.1, on the reverse strand, counting down.
AACTACTTTTTAGTTTTTACTTTTATCTAAGAGGGGTCTCTTTTCTTATAAGATAAGAAGGAGAAATCCAAAAGGGATGTTACAGGTTCTAGATCTGAGACTAGAAGGGAGAAGTCTGCAGTAAGACAGAAGCTGCATTACTCTGTAGTATTGCAATATTTTTCTTTATGTGGAGAACTGTTTAAAGGAAGAGTAATTTCAAGATAATGATAAATTTCCCTTTTCATACACTATTGCGTGAGCAATACATTGGTTATTTTTTTTTCTTGTTAACCTATTTCTAATTTAAATTATGTTCCTATTGATATTTTTATAAGGGTTATTGACACTATTGTTAATTACATTTATTTTATTGGTGTATGTTTTGTTAAAGCTATCTTTTGGAAATATGAATATGTTTTAGATCAGAGATAGTAATGAATTCATTGAGATTGATTTGTAGAGATTAAATAACTATTTATTAGTCCATTTCAAATATGTCTTGTGTTATATTACACTAAATCTAAAGAACTATTTCTTTTGCTTTGTGTAAATTTCATACTAGATTCATTATATATTGTTGGTTTTAGGTATGTGAATGGGACCATCATGATAACTCTTTATTATGATTTTTTCATTTGCATTTGTACTTGAATCATTTGTAAATATTCAAACTACTTTGAGATTTATGATTGAATCTTTATCTTGAATCCAAATACAATCTTTTCCTCTTAATTTTAGATATTCTTTCTCTTGATTAGGAGTAAGGCTATCCTTCGATTAGTCAAATTAGGTTTTTCTTTTATTTACTTGCATCATAGATTAATTTGGCTTCTACATTTGCATTTTTTTTTCATGTTTACATAAAGTCTCCTTTCATAGGAGAAAAATCCATGTGGCTTCGCTAAGCCCTTATTTCAACCTAACATAAAATATTATCCTTTTCAAGTGGCCACGAGAAGGAAAATATTTTCCTTTACTTGTTATCATTAATATGTAATATCATAAGTTAGCAAGCAGAGGGAAGTGTATATATATCTTTGTACATAATTAGTTCAAGTTAGGTTAGTTTAGATTAACTTTAGAAGACTAGTCTTAGAACAAGGGTAACTGGAGACCCATTGAACCAATCAGAACCACCATCCCAAATGGATAAGGGTCTAATTGGGGCCCTGACTGGGTGGTCTCCCTATAATGTTGAACATGGTCATTTTTGGCCATCAACAACTCTTTATTCCAATGTTACACATAACTTCCCCATATTTTAGAGTAATCCATCTTGGAGATGGTAATAAAACTTATTGTTTTCTTCTGTTTGATCCTTATGAACTTGCAGTCATTGATACACTCCCTTGAAGTCTTCATATTTAGAATACTATTCTTTGTATGCTTAATAGGTGATGGCTCCATGTGTATAATGACTCATCGAGTGGTGCTTTTGGGTGTTGTAAGTATTGACAACTAATCAACCAACTTATGGGTAATTCCCTTATTATATTTGATAACTAGATGAAACTATTGTAGAATTCACATCCATTCAAAATGTCTTGCTTGTTGGAACTCACCACGTTTTTTGGCGTAATGTATTTCTTGGGGAAACCCACCAGGAACTTCCCTTCATTTCGAGGATGGTACCCAGGGTAAATTGAATTTTGTATAAGATTGAAGCTTTTTCATGCCACTTGTAGGAATAGAACTTGGGTGGGGAGGATAACATTCCATCACATAATAACTCGGGCTAGACCCAATTGAAAATTTTGAAACTTACTCTTTGTCACGAGGAATAATTGTCTATGGTTTGGGGTAGGACTACAACAAATGAAACGAAACCAAGAAATCAACTCAAATCTCAAGTATGCTAGATAAATGGAAATTCCAACAAAATATAGGCAAGAATCCTACCTCTTCCATAAATTCATAGGAGACCTCTGTTGAGCTCACAATCCAATTCCTAATACCTCCAACTTGTCCTCAACATCCAAGATACACAAGCATATGGAAAATGTATGAAATGTTAGCATATACACTAGCATAATCCATTAACATGTATAACAAATTTATTCATGGAAAATAATATAAACATTTGCAACATATAATTGGACGTGAAAATAGTATTTCTATTAATATAATCAATAGGAGTACATAGGTGACAACCTCATGTATCAACAACTTGTCAAAACCAAGAAACTAAGTCCCTCCACCTGGGCCTTCACCACTTCAATCCTCCACAAGGCAAGCTCACAAGTTGTAGGAGTAATTGGGTTCTTCCTTCACAGGATAGGGAGAGCTTGGGGGGTTGGACATAAGGAGATTTCAGACTTAAACGACTAAGGGATGTAGACTCAAGGATGTAATATGAGGAAAAATTTCTCCAGAGTGTACTTGCTCTCAATTTTTTCTCCTCCTTCAAGGATTGTATATGGATCAATTTATAGACTCCAAAGGGAATTGAAGGGTCAAATCAAAGTGTTTCTAGCATATGAAAGGCCAAGGATCATGGATCTTGTGACTTGGCATGGAAAATATGAAATATTTTTAATTTTGAGAAAAAAACCAGATGTACACATGCTATAATGGAGAAACCTGCACATACATAAGTTGTATAACTGTAGCACATGTATATGTACAAAATTTTGAATTTTTTACTTTTGATTGAGCAAAATGGGGAAACTGAGTCTGCAGAGGGAAAGGGTAGGCCACCAAACCATGATGCATAGGATGTGGAAAAAATTTCTATAACATATGCCCCCTAATGTGTGAGGTTAGAGGAGCAATCATGATGGTTGAAATACATTACAATTCGCATAAGTGGAGTAGTGAGGACCTAGTCAAAGGAACTAGTCATCCGTCAGAATATTACAATACATATTGAATTTGTAAACATGGTTGTCAATATGAAGTGCACTGCAGATCCATGTGTATATAGAAGATAACTATTCATGGCCATGAATAGGCAATGCAAATTAGACATATGCCATAGGTGGTCATAGGCATGAACAAAACACAGTGGAGTCCAGTCTCAAAATCAATTGAAGATATCTATATACAATGAAGTACAATTTTATCTTCCATGATAACTGAAGTCATATAGGACTGGTGCGATGAAAGACAACAACATGTATGAGGTACTGCTACTATGATTATGAGGTCTTCTACACTAACCATTAATGGTGCAAATCCACATTGTGTGAATAAAGTAGTTGAAGTCAAATAGAATGAGACTTCGTTTGATTGGCTATCATTGAGGTATACCATTAAAAAACATGAGACAACCCACTGATGATGAAAGTATGCATTAATGAATTGAGTAAATTCAACAATTGTGAATAAAAGTGTTGAGGTCGAACACTTGAAGAATCCATTGCGCAGAAGACATTAATGTATTCCCAATTGTTGATGGCGAGAGAACCTGCCACTGATGACTGCAAGCCTCTAGGTACTCTTATGACTATATATCTCAATTCCAGAATAGACGAGCTGAAGTTGATGGAATGAGATTCACTAAAAGGAGGGCATTAAGGTATCAACCATCATCCAATGCAAGGTATAAGGCAACACTTGATGATTAGGAAGAACTCATATGAACAAGATATGCATGAACCAATGACCATGCACGTCTCTTGCGTGGACCAAATGCAAGTAGTACATGAAATAGACCCCTTGAATAACAACCAATAATGAAAACTATTGACAAAGGCAAGGAAACCACCAATAAGGTCTAATGGAATCCAAGACATTGCATAATTCCCAATGTGTGAATAAATTTCTTGCCCTCGAACACAAGGAAAACCACCCAGTCAAAAACCAATGAAGAGATGTCATCTGTTGGGTTCAAGTTCACCTACCAATGATGAAAGTATGCCCAGGGTACAAGGTAGGACAATAACTTCATGTGATTTTGAGATTCACTTGTAAAGGGATGGTCAACATGCAAAGTCAAGAATTTTGAGGAATGGTCGACACATGTTTAGACTTCCTTTGAACAAGAGAATGAGACTGATGGATAAATCAAGTAGCATATAATCAAGGCTGAAGATTGACAAAATTTTGTGACGCAGGAGGCATCGAAAAACTCTCCATAGGGACTGGAAGAATAACCAGTCGGAGGAGTAAACTTTGAGTAACGAGTTAATATTCCTAAGGCCATACTAAACCCAAACCTTTGATGAATGGACTAAAAAAAATGTGCTATGTTCAAAGGCAACAAGACTTTTGTCGATAAAATATATACTCTTTTCCCACCCTTTTTTTGTTTTTCAATTTTTTTTTCTTTTTTCATATTATTAAAGCCTGAAAAAGAGGTAAAAGAATGTTATGATACAAGAGAGAAAATGAGTGTCATGAACAAGAAAAATAGTTCCATGCAGTGGAACATACCTATGATCGATTCAAGGGGATGCATGCAGGATATGGACACTCGAGGGAATGTTTCCTCTAGGGTTAAGGGGTGTTGAGTTGCAAAGGATATATGAAAGGCACTGCTTGGTGAATGATGAGAAATGTTGGGGCAATGGGATTATAACTAGAAATTAGGAGCCAACATTAGGCTCAACGATGCAAGTGGGATAATGAAATGAAATTACAACTCAACATTAGGAATTAGGTTTCCAATAGTGTTCTTTTTTGTAAATTTAGTCTCCCAAGCCCGAAAAAAGTGTAAAACAATACCAAGGAGAACTCTTCTAGTCCATGTTGACTAGAGTATTCCTTTTTTGTATTTAGTCCATTCGATATAAAAAAGGGGTAAACTTATACTGAATAGACGTCCTTTCAAATCTGTTTGACGAGTGTGAAATAAAACAACCTCACTTGACAATCTTTTCATTTTTAAGGAGTCTAAAAAGAGCTTAACTAAGACTCTAGGATGTAATGGAGTTAGTATTGTAGGTAGTAGTCAGAAAAAGATTGAGTAGAATACATGAGGATTGAACACAATGTCATGGAGGGACTAAACAGAACTCCCAAGTCTATGAAAGTAATTCATCATCGGTGACAAATGTTAAAAAGGGTTCTAACTAGGGCACCCATGAACAATAGGCTCTACCATGTGAATTACAACACTTCTAAACAACAAAGGAGGTTCTGTGTTGCAACTCATTGGGGTTGATCCTAAGGCCGAAAGAATCAAGAAATGGATAATGAAAAAATGCATGAAGGGGAAAATCTAACCTATATTCCAGTTTTGAGATCATTACCTATTAGAATGGATCGACATCGAAGAAAAAATATCGATGAACCCAACATGACTTACAGTAGCTGGTGGGTTGTCTTCAACGTGACTTGCAAAGGTTGTTGATAGGTTTCCATCATGACTCGTAGAGGTTGGGGACTAGATGCCAATATGACTAGCAGTGACTGGACTTTTGCTTCCAACATGAATAATAGAGGTTGGTTGTTTTTCCCGAAAATGACTAGAAGAGGCTAGAAACACATCTCCAACATGACTAGTAGAGGATGGTGACTTAGTGCTAGTATGAATCACAATGATTGGAATTTTTCTCTCAGCATGACTCGCAGAGGTTGGTTTCTTCCCCCAAACATGAGTAGCAGAGGTTGGCGACATGTCTCCAAGGTGACTAGTAGAGGTTGGTGACACGTCTCCAATTTGACTAGAAGAGGTTGGGGATTGGGTCTGTAGTCTTGAATGCAGACAAAAAAATTGCCATTTCAATGTGTGAGTGACCTTCATATGATGTAGTTAGAGAAGGTAGAGTCCATGGGTCATCAAAATATGAAGTGCGAAATGAGACATACCTCAATGACGATGAGTATTCATTAGAAACAAAATTAATATATGAGATTGGCGTCGAGAAACTAAAGGTTCCCATCAAGGAAGGATACATTCCGACACTAATGTTCTTAGTTTCCTTCTAAGAATTCTCGACAATGGGGATCGAGGGTCCCACCGATGTAGAGGAACTAGAGCATGAGAAAGATAACTAGTCGATCGTCACAATCTTCCCTTCATGAAGAAAGCAAAAAACATGAAATACCAACGATGTGATAAATGTCATAGCATAAATCCAATTATGCCGCAGTAAAATATTGTTGTCAAGGGATGCACCAACAACCTCGACCTCAACTGCCACGATTTTACTACCTAACTAGACCTAAAAAGCAGGGAGGATACCATGGGGTCTGAACAAATGCCCATCAAACACAGTTAACAAAGTCATAGAATGAGAAATATGGGGAGATCCAATGGATTTCCAACAAGATAGAGACATCACAGACGTAGAAGCACCTTCATAAACAACAATATTCTTAAAAATTATACACATACATTCCACATGGATTTGAAAAGCCACATGGTAAGGTAAGCGAGGTTGGACATTTGTGACATCAAACTTGATAACTTTTGAGACACTTGAGTCAAGAGCCCCCAACGTAGATAACAAGGAATTCCTATGTGTTGGGCACGTCTAGAGTACCTCCAAAGATGACATTGCACATGAATTTTGGCCTAAATATTTGAAAATCGAGTATTTCTAGGCGGCTCTGACATTGGGATTATGAGCAGAGTGCTTAAGAAACCCTATCAGAATGTGAGGCATAGAGTTAGGATTATTGATCTGGAAAGGTGTTTCTATAGGGGGAGGCTCTACACCCAAAGTAGGTTGTTGAGGACCATAATCACGAGTCCTAGTGGCTACTCTAATATTAGAGCGAACCATATTCACGCATTGATGGCCACCATCATATGCTGGGGGATTTTGACCTCCACCCAATGCATTTCTAGTGTTCGAGGTTCCTTAGGCCATATTCTGATTATGTGGAAACATATTAGTTAACACAACATGCTGCTACTCTATAAGACTTGAGGCTTCCTCTATATTAGGGCATAAATGGGTAAGGTGATCCTCTTTACACAACTTACATGGAAACTTCACCTTCCACTTTTCCTTCTTTCCCTCACTAGAATTGTTACCAAACTTGTTGTTACTCTAATTGTCCTTTCTCTTATTATTGTTGCTATTATTCCCACCCTTGCGATTATTATTTCTACCTTTCCTCTTATTCCCTATGGGCTACTGGTTACCCTTTGGGTTCGTCGACTGCACAAAATGTACTTTTGACGACTGGGCGAGAGAAGACGAATTCATAGTTTGTCCCACTGCAGACTGGTTGAGAGACAAAGTTTTCATTTGATTCATCACTTGGTCTACATACTTGGAATTTGTTGAGCCTATAATGGCATTGGCATGGGGCCCATGATTTTGTATTGGACTATTACTCGACTGTGGTGCGTCAGGAATAATTTCATATAGTATCCCAGATTGAGCATATATAAGATTGAGCAAAATGGGGAAACTTAATCTGCATAGGGAAAGGGTAGGACACCAAAGCATGATGCATAGGATGTGGCAAAAAATGATATAACACTCTTAATTTGCAAGTAGTGTAGATAATGGTGATCAATATGTATAATGATCTCCTTGCCTAACAATTAGTGCTTCCACTTCTTCAATATCTACACCAAGGCATAAAGTTTCTTGTCACGTGTATGCTAGTTAAATATTGTTCCTTGGAATAGCTCTAAAGGATAGAAGATTGACTTTCCCCTTTCATTAATACTGCGCCGATAGCATACCCACTAGCATTTATTTCCATTTCAAATGGATTTTACAAGGTAATTAATGTTGGGGTTAGGGCTTGACTAATTGTATGATATAATTCTTCAAACACACTTTATTGACTCTTACCCCATTGAAAATTTTTACCACTGGTTGTCATAATGATGAAGTGATGTTTCCACAAATGAAAATAATGGTATGAACTTCCTTGGATATTGGAAATCTCCATAAAAAGAGTGAGTTTAGTAGGATTCAGACATTTAAGGATGGCCTTTATCTTTTCAATACCAATATTAATTGACTTTCACTAATCACATGCGTCGAATACACTTGAAACTATGGAAAAAATCACACTTCTTTATGCTTACTAGCAGTTGGTGTTTCCTAGTGTCTCCAACACTTTCTTTAGGACACCATGATTCTCCCATGTGTAACTAAATATATAAATTCATCCAAGTATACTATGAAAAATGAATCTAAGAATGGGAACAACACATTAGTCATTGCATAAAAGTAGTCAATGAGTCACTGAAATTGAAAGGCATTACTAAATATTCGTATAGACCTTGCTTTGTCTTGAAGATGGTGTTTTGAGTGTCTTCTTCCTTTATATGGACTTGATGATATATAAATTGATTATATAGCGTGGTGAAGTACCTCACGTGTTATAGATGATCCAACAAGTCATTGATCTTAATAAAGGGGTACTATATTTTGAAAGTGATCTTGTTGAGATATCTATAGTCAATGCACATTACCCAAGTCACATCTTCCTTTGGTACTAAAATAATAGGGTAACTATATGCTATGGTACTTGATCTTACGAGTCCTTGCTCCAATAATTCTTGCAATTTCTTCTTTACCTAATCTAACTCTAATGTGGAATTCATGCACAATCCTATTTTTGGTAAAACAGAGTTTGGCAATAGTTATATCTCATTTTTTCACTTTAATCTTATGTGGCATACCTTTTGGCTCCCATAACACCTCTTTATAGTCTCGCATAAGATATTTTATTTGATGTTTCTATTTTTTCACACATGATTCCAAGGATGCCTTCAGACCCACTAATTTGATGCCTTCCTAACATTGTGTCAAGAAGAGAAATACATACTACTTTCTTGAGTTGATCAATCTCTTAGCTTGGTGGGCACACACTAAAGAGATCTTATACTTCACCTTATGTGAAAAAATGATGAAATATTGACCATGTGGTATTATTTTTATCTTATCTTGTATATGGAATCCTTTATATGATTATAGGGACAACCAAACACTATACTACAAACATCAATAGGCAACACATAAAATTCTACTACATCAATAAAATTTGCACTAATAGAAAATCTAAGCTTACACTATTTGGTAGATTTTAACTCTACATCCTTATTCATCGATACCAAAGGGTATGGATGAGGGTGATCATGCATCTATAATACAAACTTATGTACCATGTCCTCTGCAATGAGGTTGTCCTATTAACCAAAATATATCTAACTTGTTCTTCTTGGTCTGAATTATGATATGGAAAAACTTTGTTGTCTCCTTCTCCTTATTGTGATGGAAGCTACTAAATTCACCTCCTTCTGCATTGTTGTGTAGATAATTTCTTGTCCACATTTAAAAGAAAATTTCTATCTCCTTTCTAACTTCCACACTTATTATATTATTCTTCATGGGATGTTCTTACTTATGGTTCTTTGGATTAGCTATGGATGAAACTTCCAACATTTTTCTTTGGTGTGACCATCAAATTTATATTGATCACATTGGTTGTTAGGGTCCCTGTACACATGTTCAATGGAATTATCATCCTTGTTTTTCTAATTCCCCTTCTTCTTTTCTCCCTTATTTGAATCACCTTGTTGGTATGGTTAGGTTGATTCAAACCAATCAAATCCCCTTTTTATTGGGTGTGAATATCATAAATTTCCTGATTATGTGAATATGAAGGCCACCTAAGAACTTGATGACCATTTCTAGGTTCTTGGTAGAGATCCCCAACTGAATGGTTTATTTTCATAACTCTATAGTGTACTCTTGTACACTTTATCCTTGCATTTTACAATAGTTGTTCCACTAGATACTTTGGTCCCCTTCATCTCTGATAGGGTAAAATTGGGACTAGAGGAGGGTTTTTAATACCTCCCACTTAATGAGTGGTGGATCTGTTGATATTATGGTAGCTGTGGGAGGTATTGATCTCTATGTGTAGTCTTTGACGAGACTAGAATATTCCAGGAGAAAGATAAACCCTAAATAGTTGGTTAATAACCCTAGAAGACAATTCAACTCAATAGGATAATTTATATTAAGTTATTAGCCTCCAAGAGAAGAAGTTGGCCCAATTAAGTGACTTGGAGGACTAGAAATAGAGGGCACTTGAGCTCATTTGTACTCACTTACTCTCACAACTGCATAAGGACTAGTGGTGCACATGACTAGAGGAGAGTTGCAGTTGTTGCAATAGTGACTTGGTCTTTGGTTATGGTTTGGAATTTCTGCTTGGTATGCTAGCTTTGGAGAGAGATACACTACCTTGGTTGGCTATTTGTTCTAGTGATTTCTTTCAGAATTATTTTATCTATCTAGGTTAAGGTGCTCGGGGGTGGCCTTTGTGCCTATGGTTGGGTAAAAATATAGTTATATTTTCTATGGTGAAACAAGCACACTTATTATTTTAATAGGTTATGGGCCCACACTATCTTCGAACAATATAACCACTAGAAGCTATATTGGGAGAATTTTCTCAATTGCAGTCATAGTTTTGCTGCAACAACAAAACCCTAACCCTCTTGTTGAGGCACCTTAAGTGAAGCGCTTGACCTAATTCCTAGATAGCCTAGTTCACCCTAGCCAAACACACCTCCTGGTACTCTTAGAAAGCCAAGGTGTCAATTTTGAGTTTTTGGTCAAAGTCAAAGGTTGACCAAGTTAAATTAGTCATGACTTACTCTATGAAGTCAAAAACAAGTTATAAGGGGATTTAAACTTTAGAGCATGGAAGACAAGGGACCTCATCCTTGCCAGAATAAATTTCTAGATATCGTGAAAGGAAATATCATGGAATCACAGTTTGAAGCAGGAAAAGAGAAGGGAAAACCTCAGAAGGAAGAATATGCTCAAGCCTTTGCAACAAAGTTCAAAAGACATGGAGGTAAGAAAATCTCTAATTCAAGAAATAAGTTCAAGAGAGATATGTCAAAGGTACAATGATTTGAATTCCATGATTATGGCCACTACAAAAGGAATTGTCCTAAACTAACAAGGAAGATAAAAGAAAGACATCACACATCCATTTCAAATGATGAAGAACCCTCAAAGAAGACAAAGCATGATGAAGATAATTTCTTCTATTATTCAACTCCTACTAGAACCATTGAAGATGACATGTGGTTGTTCGATAGTGGATCTTCAAGGCATATGACAGGTGACCATAATAATTTCTCATGCATGAAGGAAAAGGAGACACCTCATAAAGTAGAGCTTGGAGACAATAACTCTTATGCAGTCAAGGAAATAGGACAAGTTACTATCAAGATGGAATCATGTAACTCATTGCATATTAGTAATATTTTATATGTTCCTGGTTTGAAAAAGAATCTAGTATCTATTCTTGTTTGGAAGAGAAAGGAGATAGAGTAGCCTTTGTATATGGAAAAGTTTGTGTATGGTCTAAATATTCAAAGATAGAAGATGTTATAGTTATTGGAATTCATGAAGGAAGATTGTATAAACTCCTAGGTCATAATACACAAGCCCTTGTACATGATGAAATCAACCCTAGTGAGTTATGGAATAGAAGGTATACTCACCTTCATTATCAAGCCTTTCCATCCCTAAAACAGATGGTTGTAGGCATACCAAATTTACAATCAGTACATGAAGGTGTGTGCAGAGGATGTGCACTTGGGAAGAATATTAAAAAACCATTTCCAAGCAGTGAAAATAGATCCAAAGGGATATTAGACCTAATATATTCATATGTATGTGGTCCTATGCCAGTAAAGTCTCTAGGAGGATCTCTTTACTATGTAATTTTCATAGATGACTTCTCAAGAAAGACATGGTTGTATCTGTTAAATACTAAGGATGAAGTATTTAGAAAATTCCAAGAATTCAAGTTTGAAGTAGAGAATCTAACAAATAACAAGATCAAGACAATAAGATCTGATAATGGAGGAGAATACACCTCCAAGGATATCATTTCCTTTTGTAAAGAAGCTAGGATTAGGATGGAGCTCATTGTCCCTCACAATCCTCAACAAAATGGTGTGGCTGAAAGAAAGAACAAAACCATTGAAGAATCAATCAAGGAAATGATGAATGATCAGAACTTATCTATGTTCCTATGGGGAGAAGCAATATGCCAACTGTTAATGTTCAAAATAGAAGTCCACATAGAATATTGAAGAACATGACTCCTGAAGAAGCCTTCTTAGGAAAGAAGCCAAGTGTTGAACACTTGAGAATCTTTGGATGTACTGTATACATTCATGTTCCCAAGGATAAGAGAAAGAAGTTGGAACCCTCAGGAAAGAGATGAATATTCGTTAGTTATAGTGAATCATCAAAAGCATATAGAATCCATGTTCCAGGTCAACATAATATTGAAATAAGTAGAGACATAACTTTTTATGAAAGGATTGCATTTAAGAAGTCTATAGAAGAATCTATAGAATCCAACAAAGAAGAGGAACATGAAGATACCAGATAAGAAGGTACATGTTCTCGAGAACAACCTAATGAAGAACAAGAACCACCACATGAATATGTGGAACCAACTATTATACCTAAGACAAGAAAAAGACCAACATGGCTTGAAACTACTTTGCAGGAAGCATAAAAGCATAAGGCCCCCATTGGTACTTCAGACAAAGCAAGAAACCCAAAAGGTTCACTAGTTATGGGGCACTCATGACAAGTTTTGTTAATGTAGAACCTTCCACCTTTGAGGAAGAAATTAAGAAGAAAGAATGGAAGGAGGCCATGATGGAAGAATGTCAATCCATCATGAAGAATGATGTATGGTAAGTTGTGTCGAGACCTAAAGAGAAGTCTGTAGTCACTTCAAAGTGGTTTTATAAGATAAATAATGTTGTAGATGGAGGTATTGATAAGTGCATGGTGAGATTTGTGGCTAGAGGGTTCTCCTACCAGGAGGGAGAAGATTATGATGAGATGTTTGCTACGGTTTCTAGATATACATCTATCAGAGCCATAATATCTCTAGAAGCTTCCATGGGTTGGAGTTTACATCAGATGGATGTAAAGACCGCCTTTCTCAATGGAGTGATTGAAGAAGAAGTATATATAGATTAACCTCAAGGTTTTGAGGTACACCGAAAAGAAACTCGTGTATGCAGATTGAAGAAGGCCTTGTATGGACTCAAGCAAGCTCCAAGATCTTGGTATGCATGCATTGATAGTTATTTGACGAGACTTGGATTTTCCAAGAGTCATGCTGATCCAAATCTCTATTACAATGTTGTGAACAATGCACCTGTTATTCTACTATTATATGTTGATGAATTGTTCCTGACAGGTGCAGAGCCTCTCATTATTCAATGTAAGAAGGATTTATCCACTGAATTTGATATGAATGATGTTGGCCTCATGCACTACTACTTGGGACTAGAAGTGTGGGAGAAGTGTGGTGAATTCTTCCTAGGACAAGGGAAGTATGTTGTAAAGATCCTTCATAAGTTTGGGATGATGGATTGCAAATCCATGGCAACTCCCATGGTAATAGATTTGAGGAAGTTGAGAGACTTTGATTCTGATCCAATAGACTCGTCCCTATACCGACATTTGATTGTCTCCTTGATGTATTTGGTAAATACTAGGCCAAACATATGATTTGCTGTGAACATGTTGAGCCAGTTCCAGGTGGAACCTAGACAAGAGAATTGGGTGGCTGCAAAGCATATCTTGAGATATCTTTGTGGGACGATAATGTATGGTTTGAGATATGCCTCAAACAGTGAAGTAAATTTTCATGGATTTATCGATTCAGATTGGGTAGGGAGTGCGAAATATAGAAAGAGTACTTATGGACAATGTTTAAGTTTGGGTTCTATTATGATTTCATGGGCTAGTAGAAAAAAAAATTATGTTGAACTCAACATTGCGGAAGCAGAGTATATTGCAGCTTCTATGCTTGTACGAAAGCAGTGTGGCTCCGTAAGCAGGTTTTTGGACTGTTTGATCATGTGCTGGATTAGACCATGATATATTGTGATAACCAGAGCTGTGTGAAGCTATCAGAGAACCCAATGTTCCATGGCAGGTCGAAGCACATTGATATCAAGTACTATTTTCTCTGTGATAAAGTCCAGAGGGGAGAAGTGGTTCTCCATTATATCTCCACTGATGAACAGACTAAAGATATTTTGACGAAACATTTTTCCAAGATAAAGTTTGAATACTTGAGGGACAAGTTGGGGCTCATGGAGATTCCTCCCTTGATTGAAAGGGAGGAGATGACTTCCTTGGTTGGGAGGGATCGCTAATATGTGGCATCATGGATTGTCAGTGAGCTACGAATCTGTCTCATGCTAGTACAACTTAGATATTATACAGATGGTTGGAGTTGTTGATATTGTGGCCTGAGGATCATCGTGCTAGTACAACTTAGAGGTGGACATACAACTTAGATATGATGCTTGCATCATGTTATTTATGTTCATGTTAGTACAAATTAGAGACGATGCTGGTGAGATGCATCATGTTAGATATGATCATGCGAGTACAACTTAGAGGTGGCATACAACTTAGATATGATGCATTGGCATCATGCTAGATATATCATGCTAGTATGACTTAGAGATGATCATACAACTTAGAGATGATATAGGAGGGCTCGTGTCATGCTAGATATGATCATGCGAGCACAACTTAGATGTGGCATACAACTTAGATATGATGCATTGGAATCATGCTAGATATGACATGCTACTACGACTTAGAGACGATCATACAACAACTTAGAGGTGACACGGTGAGGCATTGATATACATCATCCAAATACAACTTAGAGGTGGCATACAACTTAGATATGATGCGTTGGCATCATGCTAGTTATGTCATGCTAGTACGACTTAGAGATGATGTAGATGATACTCCAGATCACGCCAATACAACTTAGATATGATGCATGCACATCATGCTAGTACGATTTAGAGGTGATGCAACTAATGAAATTGTTAATGCAGGATGATATCATATGATATGATTTGATCACTGTGGAGAATGCATGTCTCTGGAAAATATTTGTATGCTACTATGGTGGATGTGATCCACTGGTAGTGATTGTATGTCACTTGTTAGTAGATATGTGCTACTAGGAGTGGTTGTGTACCACTGGATAGTAGGTGTATACTACTATGGATAAACACAGTTGTGTTCTATTGGATGACATTGTTTTGATTTCCATGGAGACTATCTAGATGTATAATGATGATGGTGCTCGTGATTTGATCATGAGATAGCTTGCGTGGCTATGATGATGCTACCGGTTGAATGGTTTGTTTGTGCTCAAGACCATTGCCTTTAATACCTCCCTAGCTAGGAGGGAGTGTTGATATTACGGTATATGCGAGAGGTATTGACCTCTACGTGTAACCTTTGACGAGACTAGAATATTTTGGGAAGCAAGAGAAAACCTAAATAGTTGTTTAATAACCCTATAAGACAAGTCGACTCAAGAGAAAAATTTATATTAAGTTATTAGCCTCCAAGATAAGAATTCAACCCAGTTAAGTAATTTGGAGGACTATAAATAGAGGGTGCTTGATCTCATTTGTACTCACTCACTCTCAAAACTGCATAAGGACTAGTGGTGTGCATCACTGGAGGAGAGTTGCAGCTACTGCAGTAGTGTCTTGGTCTTTGGTTATGGTTTGGACTTTCTGCTTGGTATGTTAGCTTTGGAGAGAGATATGCTACCTTGGTTGGCTATTGGTTCTAGTGATTGCTTCCAGAATTATTATGTCTGTCAAGGTTAAGGTGCTCAGGGGTGGACTTTGTGCCTATGGTTGGGTGACAATATAGTGATATTGTCTATGGTGAAACAAGCACACCTATTATTTTAACAGGGTCTCCCTCCAACCTAAGGGTCTTGGTGTAACTCTTCCACCAAGTTTGTGCATGTCCTTCTATATTGAGTCTAGAAACATCTATTTTTGTCCCTCTCATATGTTATTTACACTAAAATAGAATTCTAATTGATCAAACCAATAATTCAACCTAACTATGTTTTTCTCACTCTCATTGGGAATGATATTGGCGATTGTTTTCACTTTAAATAAGTGATGAGAAAATTGGTTATTGGAGTTCCTTTTTTCGACCTTCAATTTTTACTCATGTACACTCTATCCTTGCGTTTGTTGTTAGTAGGGCCAACAAATCCTTTGGTCCTCTTCATCTTTGATTGGGAAAATTGGGACTTGAGGAGGGTTTTTAATGCCTCCCACTTAATTAGTGGCATGTCTCCCTGCAACCGAAGGGTCTTGGTCTAAATCTCCCACCAAGTTCATGCATGTCCTTCTAGATTGAGTCTAAAAAAATCTATTTTTTTCCCTCTCATACATTATGTACACTAAAATAAAATTATAATTGATGCAAGCAATGATTCAACTTAGTTGTGTCAACCTCGCCTTCATTGGGATTGATATTGACCTTTTCTTTCACTTTAAATAATAATGAGAAGATTGGTTATTGGATTTCCCTTTTTTGTCCTTCAGTTCTTCCTTCTCTTCCTTTGACTCAACTTGATCTTCTGGTTTCTCATGAGAGTCGGGATCTTGATTTGGAAATGGGTCAATATTTCTCTCAAGTACATCCATTAGTAAGGAAATACTCATGGAAATGTAACTTTGACCTTGCAATTATTATTTCACCATAATCAACAAACTTTTCCATATGTTCCTTTGCCATATATGAGGCTTGTGGATATGCCTTTACCCTTCTTGTTCCAATTTCTAGATCCACAAGGTGAAATTATCCCTTATATTTAGACTTTCTAATCCAAATAAGCATATAATATTATCAAACCACAAAAAATCCTAAAGAAAACTAGGATGATTTATAAAGTGCAATGGATATTCCAATGATTATCTTGCTAGAGTAGTTCTTACAACTTACTACTACTACAAGGAGCATATGCTCCACTGCATGACTATGTTTTTCTATTTTTTATTGATTTAACATTGGCAACACATAGGTTCTTAAACTACCGTGAAAATAAAATAGAACTACACTAGAAAAGACACATAATACCATGTCATGCACACAATATTTACCATGGATTAGAAACCCTACATGGGAAAAAACTCCAACAAAATGAAGGATTGTGCCTTTCTTCTTAATCAATTAAGAGTATAAGAAAAAATATAGAAATCATTTAGCTCATTATGGATCTATGAGACACTGTGGTCCAATACAATGCCCTAAAAAATTCTCTTTCTCTTATGCTCTGTGTTATCTCTACTCCTCTTGTCCACTAATTTGCTATGAAACATGAAATCATAATAATAGGAGATCAACCCATTTCCCTCATTTTGGCTTGGAATTTAACACCCTTACTTGGCCTTTATGGTTAGTGTTTTAGAAACTCACAATGCTGGTAGAATTCTCTATTTAATTCTTGTACATTACTAATTCCACATGTGTGAATCACAGTGAGCTACATGGCTTCCATAAATACTCATAGGGAAAAAAAATGGCAATTACCTTCTTGAGGGAATAAATTTTACATACAAACTTTGTTTGAGGAAAATGACCCTTCATTGGAAATTCTTTCAACCTATATAATGTAGTAAGGATATAAAATACATTTTTTTTTAGGTTAGGGACCCTAAAATGACACTTTTTGGGCCCCCCTAAATCAAAGGATTTTCAATTATGGTTTGTAAGTGTGTTTTCCAATATTTGACCCAAAGTGCTCCCTATAGGCCCCAAATTATGTCTTCCCCATTCTTGCATATAACATAAAATATAGTAACTATGTAGATCCATTATGGGTCACAATATATTAATTATTTCTTATTTATAGTCATACAAAACTAAAATTCCCTAAGAGGATTCCACTCTAAATGCATAATATGAACTCTTTGATTCCCTTCGATGCCCTAACCGGGCAAGAGAGTGGAGATGGATTTTATTCTTAAAGGTTCCTAATGTAATTATTATCATGGAATGTATGGGGGCTCACTAACCTCTGTCACAAATCCATGGTTAAAAGAGTAAGATCTTATGTTTTTGAACTTGATATTTTGTGTTTGCAAGAGGTCAAAATTATTGGGTTTATGCTTAAGATTCCCTTTGGGGAATATGACCATATTATATTATTTTTTTCACTAACCATAATGAAGGTAGAGTTGTAACTTCAACCCTAATATCTTCAAGGTGGATGAGGCCATTATACAACATGGTTCATTCTCAACCAACCATGTAGTGTGGGTGTTGTTTGATTTCAAAGGCCATATGTT
>ML789376.1:38991-51446 GCA_009831015.1 Picea engelmannii | reverse complement strand
TCTTAGCTTGGTGGGCACACACTAAAGAGATCTTATACTTCACCTTATGTGAAAAAATGATGAAATATTGACCATGTGGTATTATTTTTATCTTATCTTGTATATGGAATCCTTTATATGATTATAGGGACAACCAAACACTATACTACAAACATCAATAGGCAACACATAAAATTCTACTACATCAATAAAATTTGCACTAATAGAAAATCTAAGCTTACACTATTTGGTAGATTTTAACTCTACATCCTTATTCATCGATACCAAAGGGTATGGATGAGGGTGATCATGCATCTATAATACAAACTTATGTACCATGTCCTCTGCAATGAGGTTGTCCTATTAACCAAAATATATCTAACTTGTTCTTCTTGGTCTGAATTATGATATGGAAAAACTTTGTTGTCTCCTTCTCCTTATTGTGATGGAAGCTACTAAATTCACCTCCTTCTGCATTGTTGTGTAGATAATTTCTTGTCCACATTTAAAAGAAAATTTCTATCTCCTTTCTAACTTCCACACTTATTATATTATTCTTCATGGGATGTTCTTACTTATGGTTCTTTGGATTAGCTATGGATGAAACTTCCAACATTTTTCTTTGGTGTGACCATCAAATTTATATTGATCACATTGGTTGTTAGGGTCCCTGTACACATGTTCAATGGAATTATCATCCTTGTTTTTCTAATTCCCCTTCTTCTTTTCTCCCTTATTTGAATCACCTTGTTGGTATGGTTAGGTTGATTCAAACCAATCAAATCCCCTTTTTATTGGGTGTGAATATCATAAATTTCCTGATTATGTGAATATGAAGGCCACCTAAGAACTTGATGACCATTTCTAGGTTCTTGGTAGAGATCCCCAACTGAATGGTTTATTTTCATAACTCTATAGTGTACTCTTGTACACTTTATCCTTGCATTTTACAATAGTTGTTCCACTAGATACTTTGGTCCCCTTCATCTCTGATAGGGTAAAATTGGGACTAGAGGAGGGTTTTTAATACCTCCCACTTAATGAGTGGTGGATCTGTTGATATTATGGTAGCTGTGGGAGGTATTGATCTCTATGTGTAGTCTTTGACGAGACTAGAATATTCCAGGAGAAAGATAAACCCTAAATAGTTGGTTAATAACCCTAGAAGACAATTCAACTCAATAGGATAATTTATATTAAGTTATTAGCCTCCAAGAGAAGAAGTTGGCCCAATTAAGTGACTTGGAGGACTAGAAATAGAGGGCACTTGAGCTCATTTGTACTCACTTACTCTCACAACTGCATAAGGACTAGTGGTGCACATGACTAGAGGAGAGTTGCAGTTGTTGCAATAGTGACTTGGTCTTTGGTTATGGTTTGGAATTTCTGCTTGGTATGCTAGCTTTGGAGAGAGATACACTACCTTGGTTGGCTATTTGTTCTAGTGATTTCTTTCAGAATTATTTTATCTATCTAGGTTAAGGTGCTCGGGGGTGGCCTTTGTGCCTATGGTTGGGTAAAAATATAGTTATATTTTCTATGGTGAAACAAGCACACTTATTATTTTAATAGGTTATGGGCCCACACTATCTTCGAACAATATAACCACTAGAAGCTATATTGGGAGAATTTTCTCAATTGCAGTCATAGTTTTGCTGCAACAACAAAACCCTAACCCTCTTGTTGAGGCACCTTAAGTGAAGCGCTTGACCTAATTCCTAGATAGCCTAGTTCACCCTAGCCAAACACACCTCCTGGTACTCTTAGAAAGCCAAGGTGTCAATTTTGAGTTTTTGGTCAAAGTCAAAGGTTGACCAAGTTAAATTAGTCATGACTTACTCTATGAAGTCAAAAACAAGTTATAAGGGGATTTAAACTTTAGAGCATGGAAGACAAGGGACCTCATCCTTGCCAGAATAAATTTCTAGATATCGTGAAAGGAAATATCATGGAATCACAGTTTGAAGCAGGAAAAGAGAAGGGAAAACCTCAGAAGGAAGAATATGCTCAAGCCTTTGCAACAAAGTTCAAAAGACATGGAGGTAAGAAAATCTCTAATTCAAGAAATAAGTTCAAGAGAGATATGTCAAAGGTACAATGATTTGAATTCCATGATTATGGCCACTACAAAAGGAATTGTCCTAAACTAACAAGGAAGATAAAAGAAAGACATCACACATCCATTTCAAATGATGAAGAACCCTCAAAGAAGACAAAGCATGATGAAGATAATTTCTTCTATTATTCAACTCCTACTAGAACCATTGAAGATGACATGTGGTTGTTCGATAGTGGATCTTCAAGGCATATGACAGGTGACCATAATAATTTCTCATGCATGAAGGAAAAGGAGACACCTCATAAAGTAGAGCTTGGAGACAATAACTCTTATGCAGTCAAGGAAATAGGACAAGTTACTATCAAGATGGAATCATGTAACTCATTGCATATTAGTAATATTTTATATGTTCCTGGTTTGAAAAAGAATCTAGTATCTATTCTTGTTTGGAAGAGAAAGGAGATAGAGTAGCCTTTGTATATGGAAAAGTTTGTGTATGGTCTAAATATTCAAAGATAGAAGATGTTATAGTTATTGGAATTCATGAAGGAAGATTGTATAAACTCCTAGGTCATAATACACAAGCCCTTGTACATGATGAAATCAACCCTAGTGAGTTATGGAATAGAAGGTATACTCACCTTCATTATCAAGCCTTTCCATCCCTAAAACAGATGGTTGTAGGCATACCAAATTTACAATCAGTACATGAAGGTGTGTGCAGAGGATGTGCACTTGGGAAGAATATTAAAAAACCATTTCCAAGCAGTGAAAATAGATCCAAAGGGATATTAGACCTAATATATTCATATGTATGTGGTCCTATGCCAGTAAAGTCTCTAGGAGGATCTCTTTACTATGTAATTTTCATAGATGACTTCTCAAGAAAGACATGGTTGTATCTGTTAAATACTAAGGATGAAGTATTTAGAAAATTCCAAGAATTCAAGTTTGAAGTAGAGAATCTAACAAATAACAAGATCAAGACAATAAGATCTGATAATGGAGGAGAATACACCTCCAAGGATATCATTTCCTTTTGTAAAGAAGCTAGGATTAGGATGGAGCTCATTGTCCCTCACAATCCTCAACAAAATGGTGTGGCTGAAAGAAAGAACAAAACCATTGAAGAATCAATCAAGGAAATGATGAATGATCAGAACTTATCTATGTTCCTATGGGGAGAAGCAATATGCCAACTGTTAATGTTCAAAATAGAAGTCCACATAGAATATTGAAGAACATGACTCCTGAAGAAGCCTTCTTAGGAAAGAAGCCAAGTGTTGAACACTTGAGAATCTTTGGATGTACTGTATACATTCATGTTCCCAAGGATAAGAGAAAGAAGTTGGAACCCTCAGGAAAGAGATGAATATTCGTTAGTTATAGTGAATCATCAAAAGCATATAGAATCCATGTTCCAGGTCAACATAATATTGAAATAAGTAGAGACATAACTTTTTATGAAAGGATTGCATTTAAGAAGTCTATAGAAGAATCTATAGAATCCAACAAAGAAGAGGAACATGAAGATACCAGATAAGAAGGTACATGTTCTCGAGAACAACCTAATGAAGAACAAGAACCACCACATGAATATGTGGAACCAACTATTATACCTAAGACAAGAAAAAGACCAACATGGCTTGAAACTACTTTGCAGGAAGCATAAAAGCATAAGGCCCCCATTGGTACTTCAGACAAAGCAAGAAACCCAAAAGGTTCACTAGTTATGGGGCACTCATGACAAGTTTTGTTAATGTAGAACCTTCCACCTTTGAGGAAGAAATTAAGAAGAAAGAATGGAAGGAGGCCATGATGGAAGAATGTCAATCCATCATGAAGAATGATGTATGGTAAGTTGTGTCGAGACCTAAAGAGAAGTCTGTAGTCACTTCAAAGTGGTTTTATAAGATAAATAATGTTGTAGATGGAGGTATTGATAAGTGCATGGTGAGATTTGTGGCTAGAGGGTTCTCCTACCAGGAGGGAGAAGATTATGATGAGATGTTTGCTACGGTTTCTAGATATACATCTATCAGAGCCATAATATCTCTAGAAGCTTCCATGGGTTGGAGTTTACATCAGATGGATGTAAAGACCGCCTTTCTCAATGGAGTGATTGAAGAAGAAGTATATATAGATTAACCTCAAGGTTTTGAGGTACACCGAAAAGAAACTCGTGTATGCAGATTGAAGAAGGCCTTGTATGGACTCAAGCAAGCTCCAAGATCTTGGTATGCATGCATTGATAGTTATTTGACGAGACTTGGATTTTCCAAGAGTCATGCTGATCCAAATCTCTATTACAATGTTGTGAACAATGCACCTGTTATTCTACTATTATATGTTGATGAATTGTTCCTGACAGGTGCAGAGCCTCTCATTATTCAATGTAAGAAGGATTTATCCACTGAATTTGATATGAATGATGTTGGCCTCATGCACTACTACTTGGGACTAGAAGTGTGGGAGAAGTGTGGTGAATTCTTCCTAGGACAAGGGAAGTATGTTGTAAAGATCCTTCATAAGTTTGGGATGATGGATTGCAAATCCATGGCAACTCCCATGGTAATAGATTTGAGGAAGTTGAGAGACTTTGATTCTGATCCAATAGACTCGTCCCTATACCGACATTTGATTGTCTCCTTGATGTATTTGGTAAATACTAGGCCAAACATATGATTTGCTGTGAACATGTTGAGCCAGTTCCAGGTGGAACCTAGACAAGAGAATTGGGTGGCTGCAAAGCATATCTTGAGATATCTTTGTGGGACGATAATGTATGGTTTGAGATATGCCTCAAACAGTGAAGTAAATTTTCATGGATTTATCGATTCAGATTGGGTAGGGAGTGCGAAATATAGAAAGAGTACTTATGGACAATGTTTAAGTTTGGGTTCTATTATGATTTCATGGGCTAGTAGAAAAAAAAATTATGTTGAACTCAACATTGCGGAAGCAGAGTATATTGCAGCTTCTATGCTTGTACGAAAGCAGTGTGGCTCCGTAAGCAGGTTTTTGGACTGTTTGATCATGTGCTGGATTAGACCATGATATATTGTGATAACCAGAGCTGTGTGAAGCTATCAGAGAACCCAATGTTCCATGGCAGGTCGAAGCACATTGATATCAAGTACTATTTTCTCTGTGATAAAGTCCAGAGGGGAGAAGTGGTTCTCCATTATATCTCCACTGATGAACAGACTAAAGATATTTTGACGAAACATTTTTCCAAGATAAAGTTTGAATACTTGAGGGACAAGTTGGGGCTCATGGAGATTCCTCCCTTGATTGAAAGGGAGGAGATGACTTCCTTGGTTGGGAGGGATCGCTAATATGTGGCATCATGGATTGTCAGTGAGCTACGAATCTGTCTCATGCTAGTACAACTTAGATATTATACAGATGGTTGGAGTTGTTGATATTGTGGCCTGAGGATCATCGTGCTAGTACAACTTAGAGGTGGACATACAACTTAGATATGATGCTTGCATCATGTTATTTATGTTCATGTTAGTACAAATTAGAGACGATGCTGGTGAGATGCATCATGTTAGATATGATCATGCGAGTACAACTTAGAGGTGGCATACAACTTAGATATGATGCATTGGCATCATGCTAGATATATCATGCTAGTATGACTTAGAGATGATCATACAACTTAGAGATGATATAGGAGGGCTCGTGTCATGCTAGATATGATCATGCGAGCACAACTTAGATGTGGCATACAACTTAGATATGATGCATTGGAATCATGCTAGATATGACATGCTACTACGACTTAGAGACGATCATACAACAACTTAGAGGTGACACGGTGAGGCATTGATATACATCATCCAAATACAACTTAGAGGTGGCATACAACTTAGATATGATGCGTTGGCATCATGCTAGTTATGTCATGCTAGTACGACTTAGAGATGATGTAGATGATACTCCAGATCACGCCAATACAACTTAGATATGATGCATGCACATCATGCTAGTACGATTTAGAGGTGATGCAACTAATGAAATTGTTAATGCAGGATGATATCATATGATATGATTTGATCACTGTGGAGAATGCATGTCTCTGGAAAATATTTGTATGCTACTATGGTGGATGTGATCCACTGGTAGTGATTGTATGTCACTTGTTAGTAGATATGTGCTACTAGGAGTGGTTGTGTACCACTGGATAGTAGGTGTATACTACTATGGATAAACACAGTTGTGTTCTATTGGATGACATTGTTTTGATTTCCATGGAGACTATCTAGATGTATAATGATGATGGTGCTCGTGATTTGATCATGAGATAGCTTGCGTGGCTATGATGATGCTACCGGTTGAATGGTTTGTTTGTGCTCAAGACCATTGCCTTTAATACCTCCCTAGCTAGGAGGGAGTGTTGATATTACGGTATATGCGAGAGGTATTGACCTCTACGTGTAACCTTTGACGAGACTAGAATATTTTGGGAAGCAAGAGAAAACCTAAATAGTTGTTTAATAACCCTATAAGACAAGTCGACTCAAGAGAAAAATTTATATTAAGTTATTAGCCTCCAAGATAAGAATTCAACCCAGTTAAGTAATTTGGAGGACTATAAATAGAGGGTGCTTGATCTCATTTGTACTCACTCACTCTCAAAACTGCATAAGGACTAGTGGTGTGCATCACTGGAGGAGAGTTGCAGCTACTGCAGTAGTGTCTTGGTCTTTGGTTATGGTTTGGACTTTCTGCTTGGTATGTTAGCTTTGGAGAGAGATATGCTACCTTGGTTGGCTATTGGTTCTAGTGATTGCTTCCAGAATTATTATGTCTGTCAAGGTTAAGGTGCTCAGGGGTGGACTTTGTGCCTATGGTTGGGTGACAATATAGTGATATTGTCTATGGTGAAACAAGCACACCTATTATTTTAACAGGGTCTCCCTCCAACCTAAGGGTCTTGGTGTAACTCTTCCACCAAGTTTGTGCATGTCCTTCTATATTGAGTCTAGAAACATCTATTTTTGTCCCTCTCATATGTTATTTACACTAAAATAGAATTCTAATTGATCAAACCAATAATTCAACCTAACTATGTTTTTCTCACTCTCATTGGGAATGATATTGGCGATTGTTTTCACTTTAAATAAGTGATGAGAAAATTGGTTATTGGAGTTCCTTTTTTCGACCTTCAATTTTTACTCATGTACACTCTATCCTTGCGTTTGTTGTTAGTAGGGCCAACAAATCCTTTGGTCCTCTTCATCTTTGATTGGGAAAATTGGGACTTGAGGAGGGTTTTTAATGCCTCCCACTTAATTAGTGGCATGTCTCCCTGCAACCGAAGGGTCTTGGTCTAAATCTCCCACCAAGTTCATGCATGTCCTTCTAGATTGAGTCTAAAAAAATCTATTTTTTTCCCTCTCATACATTATGTACACTAAAATAAAATTATAATTGATGCAAGCAATGATTCAACTTAGTTGTGTCAACCTCGCCTTCATTGGGATTGATATTGACCTTTTCTTTCACTTTAAATAATAATGAGAAGATTGGTTATTGGATTTCCCTTTTTTGTCCTTCAGTTCTTCCTTCTCTTCCTTTGACTCAACTTGATCTTCTGGTTTCTCATGAGAGTCGGGATCTTGATTTGGAAATGGGTCAATATTTCTCTCAAGTACATCCATTAGTAAGGAAATACTCATGGAAATGTAACTTTGACCTTGCAATTATTATTTCACCATAATCAACAAACTTTTCCATATGTTCCTTTGCCATATATGAGGCTTGTGGATATGCCTTTACCCTTCTTGTTCCAATTTCTAGATCCACAAGGTGAAATTATCCCTTATATTTAGACTTTCTAATCCAAATAAGCATATAATATTATCAAACCACAAAAAATCCTAAAGAAAACTAGGATGATTTATAAAGTGCAATGGATATTCCAATGATTATCTTGCTAGAGTAGTTCTTACAACTTACTACTACTACAAGGAGCATATGCTCCACTGCATGACTATGTTTTTCTATTTTTTATTGATTTAACATTGGCAACACATAGGTTCTTAAACTACCGTGAAAATAAAATAGAACTACACTAGAAAAGACACATAATACCATGTCATGCACACAATATTTACCATGGATTAGAAACCCTACATGGGAAAAAACTCCAACAAAATGAAGGATTGTGCCTTTCTTCTTAATCAATTAAGAGTATAAGAAAAAATATAGAAATCATTTAGCTCATTATGGATCTATGAGACACTGTGGTCCAATACAATGCCCTAAAAAATTCTCTTTCTCTTATGCTCTGTGTTATCTCTACTCCTCTTGTCCACTAATTTGCTATGAAACATGAAATCATAATAATAGGAGATCAACCCATTTCCCTCATTTTGGCTTGGAATTTAACACCCTTACTTGGCCTTTATGGTTAGTGTTTTAGAAACTCACAATGCTGGTAGAATTCTCTATTTAATTCTTGTACATTACTAATTCCACATGTGTGAATCACAGTGAGCTACATGGCTTCCATAAATACTCATAGGGAAAAAAAATGGCAATTACCTTCTTGAGGGAATAAATTTTACATACAAACTTTGTTTGAGGAAAATGACCCTTCATTGGAAATTCTTTCAACCTATATAATGTAGTAAGGATATAAAATACATTTTTTTTTAGGTTAGGGACCCTAAAATGACACTTTTTGGGCCCCCCTAAATCAAAGGATTTTCAATTATGGTTTGTAAGTGTGTTTTCCAATATTTGACCCAAAGTGCTCCCTATAGGCCCCAAATTATGTCTTCCCCATTCTTGCATATAACATAAAATATAGTAACTATGTAGATCCATTATGGGTCACAATATATTAATTATTTCTTATTTATAGTCATACAAAACTAAAATTCCCTAAGAGGATTCCACTCTAAATGCATAATATGAACTCTTTGATTCCCTTCGATGCCCTAACCGGGCAAGAGAGTGGAGATGGATTTTATTCTTAAAGGTTCCTAATGTAATTATTATCATGGAATGTATGGGGGCTCACTAACCTCTGTCACAAATCCATGGTTAAAAGAGTAAGATCTTATGTTTTTGAACTTGATATTTTGTGTTTGCAAGAGGTCAAAATTATTGGGTTTATGCTTAAGATTCCCTTTGGGGAATATGACCATATTATATTATTTTTTTCACTAACCATAATGAAGGTAGAGTTGTAACTTCAACCCTAATATCTTCAAGGTGGATGAGGCCATTATACAACATGGTTCATTCTCAACCAACCATGTAGTGTGGGTGTTGTTTGATTTCAAAGGCCATATGTTAGGCCTAACCAATAATTTTATTTGAAATGATGCCATTGAAAGGGAGGCCTTATGGGCTTGGCTAGCTAAAGAGATTTTATAGGTTAGTTGGTTGTCTTGTTGTGACTTCAACAATGCATAAATTTAAGAAGATAAAGAAGGTTGTTTGCATGCTTGAAGGCCCCCAAGGTATTAAATGGAATGGAATGGCCTCAAAGCCAGAATTGGCCTCTTTGACCCTAAAATTTCTACCTCAAAGACTTACTTAAGATTTGGTTCACATGGTCCAACTTTCATAAAGGAAATAAGCGGGTCTTGAAAAGATAGAATATAAAAATGCCATTGGAACAATTCTTTTTTTTTTAGCACAAAGGTAGAAGGCTAGTGCTAGTGATGGGAGTTATGGTAGGAGACATACTTTATGATCACCAATCGATGATGTTTTCCATGATGTCCCAGGCCTTTGAAAAACCCACATTGTTAAACACAAGGTTCATGTTGAAAACCTCACTTGAAACATGAATCTTGAATTGAAGTCATCTAAAGCATTTAGAACCTTATCCCACAAGCCCAAGAATATGGAGGTTTTGTTCTCTCGTGGGATGATGACATAAGAAGGGTCATTACCTTTCTAATAGGCTATAACAGAGAAATCATGCTAGTCAAAAGGAGGATGCACAAGGTTGTCACAAAAGAGTTGGAATAGGTGTCATGACATTGCAACTTAGCCTTAATTGTAGTGAGAAATTTCAAATTAGAGCATTAAGGATGCAACACTCATTGAAGGTTAAAGAGACATATAAATCAATGGAATCCCAAATTAGAGTTTGATTTCACTGGTTGAAGACATGCAATAAAATAACTAAGATTTTTTTTAAATCCCTTTCCTCCAAATAAATTGTGGAACACATCAAGGCCCTCAAAATTGCAAATGGAATAATAATTGACTAAGTAAAAATTGAAAGGGATTTTTCCAATCAACATAAAATGGTGTTTTAGTCTCAAGGGATGACAAAGGAAAGAAAGGTGGCCATGTAAAATTTTACTAGCGTAGTCCATCAAAAATTGATAATAGAGAAATAATGGCATGAAACAAGGGAAAACATTAGATGAATTGACAACAACCATTAAACACATGTCATATTATAATTCAACTGCCCAATATGGGTTCCCATGTGAGTTTTATAAGGCCATCGAGAAATTCATGGGCCTAGGCCTTTTCCAAGTGTACAAAAAAGTTATATAAACTTGTACCCTTGGTAGATTCATTAACAAAGGGATGATCAAGTTCGTTCCAAATCTACAGGGACCAATATCTTGTCACAACTTGGAGGTTGATAAGTTAGTTGAACACATCTTAAAAAATTCTCATTAAAACTCTTTCTCTATGGTTGTTACATGCCTCACTCGATGTCCCTATTAGGTCAGAGACCATAGTTATCATCGATGGTTTTACTCTAGGTACCATCTGTGAAATGCAGGGAAGTGCCAAGGGGTTTCCCTGTGAGGTTTTCCTCGTAAAAAATAAAAGGAATCTTGGAAGTGCCTTTTCAGAAATTGTATTTCTTTTGGGGCTCCCTTTCACTAAAAAATATGGAGAAAACTAAACCTGTATACCCTATTCACCACTCTAACCCCCATTCATATCACAAAGACTTTTTTTCCAAAAGTGTTTGAAGAGCTTGTAAGCCATCAAGCACAAGTTGGTTTGGAAATGTGTCTTACTCAAATATGGTGTCTCCTTCAATGATCGCTTCTTAGGGTGGTCTCCATTGGTATTGTAGAAAGGGAGAAAATTATTTAGAGACTCCTAGTTTTCATTTAGAGGCTACACAAGAAATACATTCAGGATTCAAGAGACCTTTATGACATTTATTCTAGACACTAGAAGAGGGAAAAAGTCATATGACATTTATAACATTTAAAAATATAATTCTTCTTGATCCTATGGATAATATTATCTTAGAAAAATTTCAAGGGATGATCTGACATAACCTCTTCCTTGAGCTTGGCCTACCAGTACCTAGGGCTTGGTGGAAAGGTTGGAGATGGAGCCAAAGAAATGGTTTTATGAAATTTGAGCCAATTCATGGGGTACAAATGGTTGTCAAAACGATCTATACTTGAGGCCAAGCTCAATAAAGTATGGTTAACCAATTCAAAGGGTAAGACTAGGTTGTATAGGTTAAAGTCCATTCAGAAGGGAAATCCTTAAAATAATAAGGAGTTTTTCACCCCAAATTCACATTGTGCAACAATATTGAAACCCCAAAGCATTTTTTCTAGCTTTGTAAATATGCACAATCATCTTGGAATTAGGATTCTAGAATTTTTCGTTCCTTTCTCCCAACGAATATTACATGGAATATTTTTTTGTCCAGAGACTTTCTCCCTTGGGTTGTTGATTTTCATGCAACATAACAGTTAGAAGGTTTTAACAACACCCTTTGATACCACGTCAAATATCAGAGCATGGTAAGGAGATTCCACACTCAAGAATTTAACCTAAAATTCTAGATACCTAAATATTGAAAATATCGATCAAAATATTAGCTATAGAGTACATTAACCTACAAACATATATTTATAATAATATAAACAACAAACAATTAATTTGAACTCTCAAAACAACAACATTGTTTTTGTATTAAATCTAAAAACAACAAACTAAACAATGCTATTGCTCAAAAACTCAAACTCTCGAACCACCACATTGGTGTGCTCTTCTTCTCCTTTATAGGTTAGGAAGAGTAGAAGGTACAAAGAATTTGGACACATGCACAAAAAAGCCTCAATTGAAAGTATTAAACCTTAATCATGATGCACTTTCCTTGCATGGATAGAAGGGCCAAGTGATGTGCATGTCCATTGGGGATAAATTGAAGCATGCAAGCATGCATCCTCCTAGAGATTTGTGCCCTAACTAAGACTGAGAATCCACATGCATGAGAACTTAGTATAAATAACTCAATGTGCATGCAAATACTAATTAAAGAAAAACCTCAAAAATAGAATTGAATTGGTAAATATGGAAAAAAATCTAAATTTGAATTGAATTGAGGATGGTGCAAGCATGTTATTGGCATACATGTACTATCTATATCTCTCTCTTCCATAAATCC
>ML789376.1:0-29948 GCA_009831015.1 Picea engelmannii | reverse complement strand
TACCGAAGATAAAGCTCGGATGCATAATTAGTAGAAATTCCCGCTCTAAATATCAAAACTTGATGAACATGATATATCCCTGATTGGCATGGCATTGAATGTCTTATGAATTCTTACAAAAATGTGATGTCTCTGTGAGATACCCGAATAGCAATTCTAGCATACAATAAATTCTCCAATTTGATTCTTCTGACCAGTAAACACACACTTTATATATCCAACCACTAAACTGTTTTAGAAGTTGATTACACTGAGTAGAGAGGTGCTTGGAGAAGTTGTCACATACCAGCTTAGATCCATTTTAACCTTGGATTTATCAAAGGCCACAAGGGATCAAATTTCTTAATATATAGTTTTTTTTATCATTTACTATGAAAAGATTAATATATGTTATGGAATTAAATGATAAACAAATTTACACCTTGAGAATTTACATCTTGAAAAATTTGATCCCTCTCCATGCTTTATAGATCTGATATAAGATAGATCTAAATGGGTAAATATTAAAAATACCTTATGCCTTGCTAATAAATATTAAAAATATAGTAAATAAATATAGTAAATATTAAAAAAACCTTATCCCCTGCTACCACTGCAACCTAGATAATATGAATAAACTTGTTACGATATGATACAAAACTATGGTTACAGCTTGCTTCACTTAGTGTCACCAAAAGTCCCCACAAGAACAGTGTCCATCATTGAAATGATGGTAACGGTTAGCATCCCTTACAACAATGTCTCGTCCAACAATCTTAGAGATGAATTTGATTGCAGAGTGGCAATCACCACATATTCTAAGGTTCTTGATAATTCGAATAGTTGTGCCTGGAGAGGTGTTTAGTAGGCCATATGCAATTGCTAACTTCTCACTATGATGGAGAAGAATTTGCTCCTTGTGCTCCTCCTCCACATCATTTAGCACAAAGCTAGTATCCGGAGCATACCCTGCAGCCTTCATCTTCTTACACAATCTCTTCAACTCTGTAAAGATCTGTTCTGTTTGTGGATGTGATCTGTCTCCTCCAAGGAAAGCATGGACCTGTTTATTGACCTCAATCCAACTGCATCCCGGCGTTTTGGTTACCCCTCTGTCTTCCATCATTTTCCGCATCTTTTCTCTATCATCCCACCTGCCAGCTGATGCATAGATATTTGACAGAAGAACATAAGGCGCTTCATTTTCTGGTTCCAACTCAAGAAGCCGTGCTGCCGTTCTTTCACCTAGCTCTATATTATTATGTATTCTACAGGCACCAAGCAAACACCTCCATACAGCAGCATCAGGTTTTATTGGCATTCGGTTGATAAAACAATGTGCTTCATCCAGGCGTCCAGCACGGCCGAGAAGATCCACTACACATCTATAGTGCTCCATCGCAGGTGTCATCTGATAATCCCTACTCATGCAATCAAAGTACTCAAGGCCCTTGTCCACTAAACCCACATGGGAGCACACAGACATAATACAAAGCAATGTAACATGGTTTGGCTTTGTGCCGGAGTTTTCCATTTGCTGAAATAATCCAAGGGCCTCCTTGCCACAGCCATGGATGGAATACCCTGCAATCATGGCAGTCCAAGACACCACATCTCGCTGATGCATTTTGTTAAATACTTCGCGTGCCTTCTCTATATTCCCACATTTTGCATACATGTCTACAAGTGCATTCTCCACGAATAGATCAGGCTTGAACCCGCTTCTGATTATTTCTTCATGAATCTCCATGCCCTGTTCCAGGGCTGCCAAGTTGGCGCAGGCGGGGAGAAGACTGGTGAAGATCTTCAAGTTGGGTTTCACGCCTTCCACTTTCATTCGCTGGTAAAGCTTCAGGGCATCCTCTGCAAACCCATTCTGTGCATACCCAGCAATCATCACTGCCCAGGAAACAACATCTCGTTGACGCATTTTGTCAAAAATATCGCGCGCATTCTGGATTCTCCCGCATTTGGCATACATATCTACTAGGGCACTTTCCACAAACACATCAGATTGAAACCCACTTTTAATTATTCTATCATGGACCTGCTCCAGTGCTGCCGAGTCCACACACGATGGCAGAACGCTGGCAAAGGTGATGTGATTGGGTTCGATTCCTGTTTGCTGCATTTGGTGTAACAGTGCGAGGGCCTCACTGGTGATCTCTTGTCTGGTATAAGCTCTGATTATCACGTTCCA
Organism: Picea engelmannii; assembly: GCA_009831015.1. NCBI lineage: Eukaryota > Viridiplantae > Streptophyta > Pinopsida > Pinales > Pinaceae > Picea > Picea engelmannii. The sequence continues at coordinate 27,769 of ML789376.1, read as the reverse complement.
TGAGAAATCGTCTCGCTTGGGCATTTCGTCGAAAACCCTGCGAGCGTCCGCCAAGCTCTTGCACTTGATGTACATGTCAACGAGTTTGTTAAGTAAAAATCTGTCTGCGACGAATCCCGTTTCATTGATGTGGGAATGGATTAATTTGCCTTCTGGTAAGGATCTCAGCTTAATGGCGCGCTCCAAGAGGGAAATATATGCAGAAGAGCTTCTCCATCCGTCTTTCGCTAATTGCCTTTTGGCGTCATGGTAAAAGCTAGCGTGGGCGTTTGTTTGCGTTTTCTGAGCAGCCGTAGCAGCCTTTCTAAGGTGAAGCTGAAGACATGGCTCATCGAACAACACCATGATCATCTTGTCACCCCCTGAAAAGTGGAAACATCATTTAAGTTTTTAAAGATAGCAGGGACAACTATATAAATATCTTGACAGCTAGCACTTGGAATAATTTATTCAGCGATGAGGAATAACTTATTCAGTGAGGGGACAATGGAGAAATTGGGGGAACTCATCATCAAATTGAATAGGAAAATGGCTGAACTGCAGAGATCAGTGGGGGGAACTCGTCATCAAATTGAACAGAAAAAGCGCTGAACTGCAGAAATCAGTGGGAGGAACTCGTCATCAAATTGAACAGAAAAAGCATTGAACTGCAGAAATCAGTGTGTGAGAACACTGTCCCATAGGCTATTGTTAGCCTCGTGGACGTTAAAATCATTTTCTTTCTTTCTTTCTTTCCATTGTTTCTGAACCATTGCTCATACCGGTTTGTTCTTGTCTTTTCAAATGGTTTGGCCGCAGCTTTATTATTATCTCTTGCTAGATGCTTTTTGGTTTTGTATCCGTTAACATATTTCCTTACATCCAAGGAAAAACTCTTAGCGAATGATTCATGAGAAGCGATTTTTAGACCAAAATAAATTTTCAACCTAGATAATATCCACAAGAAAGCAAATTTTCCTTGTAGTCATATGTGATACCCTCATTGAGATCATATGTTTTTTAGTAGCATCCAGCTTTAATCTCATACATGAAACCACATACTACCTTTGACCTCTTGCATGAAAGACATTATTATTGCATCTACACAATATAGATTTATTGTTATATCACATTACTATTACCAAATTACTATTATGACTATATCAACATGAATTTATTTTAATTTAGATTGAACAAAAAAGAAACCAAAACTCTTGATGCTTATAATATTTTGTTGGCTTGTTTACAAGAAGAGCGTGCTTGTCATTGATGGCAAGACCAACAACAACGATGACAAACATGCAGACAAGGAAGATCAACAAATAGGCAGGCAAGGAAGAACAACATCGATCGAATGGCAAGATCAGCAGTGTAAGCTCAGAAGGAGGAAAACAGTCAAAGAACGACAAAGGTGTTGTTTCAGAGTTTCGCAGATCAAGAAATCCAAAGAAAAGAGTCTCAAACTCGTGATATGCGAAATAGCGATAACAATCTTGACAGGTGATCCAAGAATGACACGTGGTGAACGACAAAGGTGTTGTTTTGGAGTTTCGCAGATCGAGAAATCCAAAGCAAAGAGTCTCAAACTCGTGATAACAATCTTGACAGGTGATTCAAGAAGGACACGTGGTGAATGACAAAGGTGTTGTTTTGGAGTTTCGCAGATCGAGAAATCCAAAGGAAAGAGGTTCAAAATCGTGATATACGAGATCACGAAAAGATCTAAACCGTCAGATCACCAAGGATTGTGGACCATTGATCAGGCATGAAGAAGGCTCGTGAAGTGGTGAAATTGCGATAAGATCTAGGCCGTCAGATCTGGAGTAATTACGAAGGACCAACAACCGTTAGATATGGTGAAGCTGCAAGGCGGATAAGACCAAGAGTCATCCAACTCTCTAAAACTGTGAAGGAATCCTAGCTGTCCATCGAGGACAACCGTGGACCGTTGGATCCTGAGGACACATGGCGAAAGATCATCGTTTCGTTGACTGGAAAGTCAAAGGAGCGAAGTGCTCGTTTGAGTGGCAAATGGTCATATCTCATGGTCACATTGTCGAGAAGCTGGAGAAGCCAAGCCCTATTTCGGAGTTCGTGACATGGAGAGTCGAGAGGACTCATTACAGAATGCCCGAGATGCGAAAGTGCGAAATGTGTTTTCGAATAAGGCTGTGGTTACAGCGAGTGGTTACATCTGCGGAAGATAGAGGAAGGAGCTAGCGGTGTTAAGCTCCATTTCGGAGTCTCAGCACTCGTGACTTGGAGCATCAAGACTCTTCATCACAAGAATCGCGATATGCGAGATCGCAATGAGATCTGGACCGTCGATCATTAGAGATCTCGACCGTTGATCAGGCTCGATGAAATTCATAAATTCGCGAAACACGAAGCGCCTTTTGGCGCAGCTTGTGGTCATCGTCGGTGGTCACGTGAAGGGTAGAGGCTAGCAAGAGTTAAGGTCTACCTCAGAGTCTCGACAATCGCACCTTGGAGCATCAAGACTCTTCATCATAAGAATCACGATATGCGAGATCGCGATGAGATCTGGACCGTCGATCATTAGAGATCTCGACCGTTGATAAGTCTCGATGAAATTCATAAGTCCGCGAAACACGAAGCGCCTTTTGGCGCAGCTTGTGGTCATCGCCGGTGGTCACGTGAAGGGTAGAGGCTAGCAAGAGTTAAGGTCTACCTCGGAGTCTGGGCAATTGCACCTTGGAGCATCAAGGCTCTTCATCACAGGAATCGTGATATGCGAGATCGCGATGAGATCTGGACCGTCGGATCATCGGAGATCTTGACCGTTGATCAGGCTAGATGAAGTTCATAAGTTTGCGAGGTATGAAGCACTTTTTGGCGCAGCCTGTGGTCACAGCCGGTGGGCACGTGAGGGGAAGAAGTGAGCAGTGCTAAGCTCTGTCTCGGAGTCTCGACGATCGTGACTTGTAGTGTCGAGAACTTCTATCACAGGAATGCTGAGTTGCGAGATCACGAAATTAAAAACTCTGTTTAACGCTCGGTCACAGCCAGTGGGCATATGAATTAAACGCAAGACCCTACGAACTCCATCCAATGGTGTAGGTGAATTTATGTATGAATCGATGGGCTACTGTTGCTCTACACAGTTAATCGACCAATGGTGATTTAGTTGTTGAAGCGGTCTTTGGTGGTTCAAAGTGTAACTGCTAGAAACCACTAATGGTTTTTTCCAGAGGATTCGAAGAGACTTCTGCGTGATTATCAGAGGAGCTGAAGAGTCTCTAGGAATCTGCCAGTGGAATGAAGACTGTTCGTAGAGGCAATTGACAGATGGATCTAACTGCCAGAGAAGTTGAAGAGTTGCCATGATGAATAGGTAGAGTACTTGACATGAGAGAGCATGCATAAGTATGGTGAGACAGTATGCACAAGGCGCACAGAGACTTTAAGTATGCAGAACAGAGAAGAGATGGGAGTTGTTGTTGAGAGTGATTCAAGCGTGTAGAAGGAGGTAGAGTGAGGCAGCTGAAATGCATATAAGAGGAAAGGTGCATTGAATGGACATGGCACACAGAGTATAAAAGGAAGAAGACCAGAAAGCGCAAGGCATCTGTGCAGGAAGGCAGTCAGGCAGACAGAGCAGGGAAATGTAGCAGAATAGTGATGAGATTGGTAAGCCATTGTTGAACATTATATCATTGTAATAAGTTTCAATAGCAAAGATTTATTTTCCAGGGTGGTAGGGAGGTGCTAGGGAGAACTGTTGTCCTCAGAGGTTCAAGTGGGTGCTTGAACACATGGAGTTGTAGCTTCCTTCTAGTTGGTGCTAGAGAAACCGGGGAGTTGGTGCTTCCTTCCAGTTGGTGCTAGAGAAACTGGGGAGTTGGTGCTTCCTTCTAGTGGGTGCTAGAGAAACCAAGGAGTTGGTGCTTCCTTCTAGTGGGTGCTAGAGAATCCAGAGAGTTGGTGCTCTCAACAAGTAGCAGCTTGCAAAATAGAGGTTGTAGCCTCATTATGAGTTGGTGTTCATATGTATGATAATGTAAAGAACGTAAATATTACTTATCATATAAAGAAGAAGAGGTTTTTACCCTGTATGGGTTTCCTCAGGAAATATCTGTCTCTGTGTATCTCATATGTGTGGCTGATGCTGAATGCTCTATTGCTTAATTCTTTGCATTATTGTGACTGTCATTAAATGTTGTGTAAAGTGTTTAAAATAAGCATAATTGTTTAAGCTTAGTAACAACTGATTCACCCCCCCCTCTTAGTTGTCCAACATATTTAAAGTACGCTTGTATCTAAAATCACCTCTTGTAATTACATAGGTATTGATTTATTTTAATTTGGATATATTAAACATCTAAGAGATTAAAAAGAAACCATGCTAACATCTTGACATGTTTGCTATATACTTTATTAACATAAACATGGTATGTAGTTTACTAGTGCATTTAATTGTAAATTTAGGGTTGGTATGCTTGTGATTCGACATGAAAAATATATGTAAGAGTTCAAAAGTGTTTGAAATCCAACTCTAATATGTTGTCTATGCATTAATCAAAAATCCAATTCTACTTATAATGAGGAGAAATTGATTTAAACTACAAGAAAACAAGAAATTCAACCAAGACATGGTTGAATAATTAAACATGTTCTGACAACCAATTGTACATTCTACAACATGCAGTCTCATGGACACATACAATGATTTGTAGCAATCAATTTATTAGCGTTAATTGAAATACATGTAACAATATGTAGCAATGGAATTAAAACATACAAACAATGATATGCAATAATCTATACATATGTAATAATTTGAGAATTACTCAACTAAACTATAACAACGCTAAAAAGACTAAGCTAATAAGTCTAAATTAAATAACCCAATGCATACCTCTCCAGAGTGGGCCCTTACCCTGTGAACTATGTGCTGGTAAATCTCATCACTTAAACCTCAATCATAAGAGTATGAAACTCACAAATTCATGAACATGAGATTAAAAGTAAGAATGATGTAATTAACTAGATAAGCAAAACCAAGATAAAATGTTTGAAGATGTTTGATGCTTATATCTCTCTATATGTTTGATATAAGGTGAAACACTGCCTTATATAAGTGTGGCCCCTCTTTAACTACTTTCAAACATAAGTTAATAATAATGTGCTCAAGCCGTTTTGAAACAAAGTATGATAAAATAGTAAAACAATAAGAGAAATTAAAAGATCGGAGAGCAATTTTCCCGTGGATTGTCTGAGTATTCATCAACACATGCTTAACATAATAGAGAAATCGAAGTGGATTGCTTGAAGTTGGTTTGAAGTCTTTTAACAACATCCTCCAACTACCTATTGTTCGCCAATTTCTAAATAGAATATTCATGTGGCCTGTTAACACATCGTCGAGCCACTTTATAACGATTAGTCTAGATTTGTAACACCATATGCGCAACAACCAGAACTTATGGGTTAGTAGTAGTGGAATATGAAACAATGCAATAATTCACCTAGACTGGTAGCAAGGTGACGTTGAAGTCAATCAAGACATGGATATGCAACATTCATGAGACACAAATCCATAGCAATTGATTCGACAACAAATTGGAAGACTTGTATCATATGTTCAATGACCTATTTTGTAACAAACCCCATCCCAACAAGTTAGATATTGTAACGACCCTGTCGTTACGACGACAAAAGCGACAAACAACATGTAAAATTTTTCTTTTGCGTAAGGAAAAACACAATCACACTTGAAGGCAACATCATCAACACATCAATGCACAAAAGAATAACACACACAACTTAAAAATTTCAAGGTGCAAGAGAATTAAATCTTAACTCCATCATTTAAGTACACAATAAGGGGCGCAGAGAAATCAACTTTAGTTTATTTTCCAGGTGCAAGGGCCACATCTAAATTATTCCTGACGCGCAATCACCCCAACAAGGAATCAACAATGAAACTACAAAATTCCATGGTGCACGCGTAACCCCATTACCAGATAGAATAATTGATTGCCAACATCGCGCAAGGGTAAAACCATCAAATTCAGGGCGCTACAAGCTAACAACTCATCAATCCCACATCAATTTTAACTACGTAGTCATCACAAACCATAACAATTTCAAATTGTGCATGCTGTCTGAAGTCTACGACAATCATTCATTAATGATTTAATGGCGCTAAAAGAGGTTAACTCAACATTTGTTATTACATCAGTGATACAAGCAAGGGTGGTTAATCCATCATGTGACCTCATACGAGAAGGCGTGGGGTAACAACTGTATACCTAAGTTGTGCAAGGAAATCGAGGGTCTAACAGTCGTCCATCGCATCATAAATTTATTACAAGCAAGTACTCTTATGCCCAAAAATATATACTACATAAAATTTTAGCGCACACAAGAGTCTAACACCTCTGCTAGTCCTATATCACAGTGAGGGATTTGGGCGCTACTAGCTAAACTACCGACGTCGTTTACGTCAACCAATCAAGACGCATGAGCCATCTAGCCACTCGAATGACCATGCATGACATAAATCAGTGCACACAAGCGCACAATCAAGTTACTAACTAACCGCTCATAGAAAGTCACCAGAGCAAGATGCCAAACTCTACGATCATCATTAACACATGAAAAATGTTTTGTGTGCACACATGAAAAATGTTTTGCGCGCACACTTTTTCTGCAGGAAGCTCATTGAGATAGAAAAAACAAAAACGCCGAGACCAGGAAACTAGAGATAAGCAAAACGCAACGAGCCAAAAAGCATCTAATCACAAACTAATTACTGAGTGGAAACAAGTAGGCATAGAAACAAAAAATGAGTTTTGCAAGCTAAGCGAACAAGAGAAGGGAAAATGAAACCTTTAAATTAAGTGGCTTCTTCATTAACATATCAACAACTAGTGCACCCAATCCAAATTCAGGAAACCATTACAATTTTATCAACGCACAATTTCACATATTTTAAACCCAATTCAATGCAATCTAACACGCGTACCGTAACTAAAAGCGCAGAATCTGAAGTGACTGTCCTGCGTTTGCACTTTGACCAGCTCCTTCTTTCCAACCGCCGAGACCTCACCCATACCTCCCAACCAACGCTAGGGGTACTCTTCTTCCCCCTGAGCCCCCCGAGCCACAAATAGGCCACACACACCAAAAGCTAGAGAAAGATATAGTGCCCAGCTCGCCTCACAAGGTCGAGCTACCACTCCCTATCAAGCTGGGCATCCCAACTCCCACAAGAAAAATCCAGTCAAGAAAAACATCAGCAGTGTAACCTTATGCCTACCAGTCGTGATCCATACTCCTCCTCTACCATCATTTTTATAGAGTTTTATTAGTGATTAATTTCCCAAACCCTATTTGGATTCTTTTTATTAAATTTAATTAGGATAAACCTCCCTCGTACACATGTCACCTGATCCCTTAGTTGCACCAGAAAATCAATTTATTAATTAATTAAATTTTCCTATTTCCCTCACCCACCTAAAAGCGTTCCTAAAAACGCTCATTGGTGTCCCTTTATTCCCTTACATTTCTTAAATGACTGACACCTTTCTTAAAACCTAGTTGAGTTCACAATTAGAAGGTTCCAAAGACTAGATTCCATACTATGTTAGGCATTCCCCTTTTTCTTTAAGTTTCCATTTTTCATTAAGTTCCCCTTTTTATCAAGTTCAGAATTAATAGGTTTAGAAATAAGCAACAATTTACCTTTTTAATAATTAATCCTTCATTAAAATTTTACTTTAATTATTAATGTTTGCATTTTATTTACCCCCTTCTTGTTACATATCCATTTAGTTTTTTCTTTTTGATCACATGTTCTACTTAGACCTAGGTTTTAAATTCACTAGGCTTGGCAACAATTTTTAAGAGAAAAAATTGTTATTAACTTTACTCACACCATCATTCATTTTTAAGGTTGACCAGGACCTAAGTTGGCAAAGTTTTCTAGGTATTAGGTTTATTAACTTACCATAGTTAAAATCACAATGTGCCCTTCATGATGCACTATGTGCTCCAAGGGTGCCACTCGCCTGCATTCCAATTTTATTTGCGTGACGTGCCCTTCAAGACGCACTACGTGCTCCAAGGGTGCCACTCACCTCTTGATTGATTTTGGTAGACGTCAACCCCTGGAGTCAATACTTCATCAAGTGACCTTGTGGGAGACTAAGGGCCTCTAAGGAATAAGGACCATGCCTTATTGTGTGCCCCTTAGAATCATTGTGAGCGACTGTCATAGTCTTCCCTCACGACATTGTGGATCTCTCGAACTAGGTAATCATTAACCTACAGTTCGAGCCACGACAAGAGTGCTAGTAGGCTACGGCAGGGATGCTGCCACACCTCTCCCTCAATGTCTCTGGTAGTCGTGCCTGACCCCTTTACTCCAAATGTGAGTCTGGTTGTAAATATATCGTCAGTCGTGCATCCATCAATGAAACGTGTTAGCAATAACAATCAACATCATAATATCTAGTCATATCCCACATATGTAATATCAAAGCATTCAAACCATAATCATCCGCTCCTTGACTCGATCCAGAGTCCAAGGAGGTCCTTCGATTCCATCGACATCCTCAAATGTACAGAGTCCTGCACACTTAAGAAAACCTGACAGTAGCACCTGTCGATATAAATATCATAAAATAACATATCATCAAATCCACAACATCATCATGCTCCATAATCGAATCAGTCAATCGTATAGTGAACTGGATCACTTGCACACAAGTATCTACAAGAATAAGCCACATAGGGTGCGCACAAGAGCGGTATGTTACATACAACCCCTCTTGTTTTAAACTTCGTCTCAAAGTTTCACAGTATACAAATGCAAAAGTAAAGTATCTTACAATATCTAAATGTCTAGCTATCAACAAAGGGAAACCGATGATGCATATCATATGCGTTCTCCCAGGTCGCTGAGTGTGGAATATAATTTTCCTACTGGACCTTGATCTGATCGACATTTTGACGCCATAGCTGTCGAATGCGATGGTCCAGAAAGCGGATTCGTTCCACCATGAGCGCATCCTACCCAACATCTGCCAAGAACTCAATCAATCTCATGCGTAGGATCACTGAACTAAATTCTCACATGGACACAAGATAAACATGGTGCAACACCTCAAAGAATGAGGCACGACTAGCCATTAGGCACTTCATAATTATGGTCGACGCAATGTGCATCAGTAGACCCTTATGTCGATCCTGCGCTTCTTCCATCCCCTTTCGTATCGTTTGTAATTGTTCCTTCAATTCTTGGATCACTTTTGGTCCTACCAGGACCCCATCCTTGAGTCGATCCCAACTCAAAGGCGTCTGAAATGGTCACCCATAAAGAAACTCAAATGGCGCCATCTTAATGGTGCTTTGATGGCTATTGTTGCACGCAAACTCGGCCAACGACCAAAACTATTCCCAACGTTTCTGTTGGTCCAACACACACATACGCAACACAACCTTCCCAAATTGGTTCGTTCCTTCAGTCAACCTATCTATCTCAAGGACATGTTGTACTAAAGTTTAGTGGTGTTCCCAAGGCCTCTTGGGAAACTCATCCAAAATCATCTTACAACACTGAATCCCTTATCGGATATGATTCCTTTGGTACATCTGGCAGTCTCAACATCTTGTTGATATAAACTCTAGCTATACTTGGCGCCTAATGCATCATACATAAAGGGAGAAGAAAAAAAATGTGAACTCTTCGTTAGAGTGTCAACTGTCGCGACAATCGGGTCGTGCATCCTTGCCGTCAGCGGAAATTAAATAATGAAGTCCATCGAAATGACCTCCCATGTCGATTCTGGAAAGGCGTGTGGTCGTAGCAATCCTGCTAGATGTCTATGTTCAACCTTCACCTGCTGACCTTCTAGACATCTCGCCATGTAGTTGACGATGTCCGCCTTTATCCCTTCCAGAAGATTAAGGGCTTAAGGTCGGTCCTCATGTTCATGACTCCTGGATGAGCCATGTACACTGCTATATGAGCTTCTCATAAGATCAAAACTTCTCAATTCCTCATTGGGCTATAAGTAAATCCAGTTATTATATCTCAAAGATCCATCGTTGTCCACAGTATATCCCTCAATTTTGGTACCAATCATGGTGTCTTGCCCGAAAAATTTCTTATCCTCTTTATACCAGTCAACGTCGCACTGTAGTTAGAATATTTTCACATAGATTCACTTGAAGAGGTATCATTAAAAATATGCGTGGTCTTTGACTCAACACATCTACCACTCTATTCACTGTCCCTTTAAGTAGGAAATCTCAAAATCGTAATCGATAAGCAGTTATGACCAACGCCCTTGCGTGCATTCAAGTCATTTTGCGTAAAAAGGTGTTGTAAACCACAATGATCCATTTTTAGTTCGAATTTCCATCCAATCAGGTAGTGCCTCCACCCTCTCAGAGCATACACTATCGCTAACAACTCCAAATCGTGTGTTGTGTAGTTCTCCTCATGCTTCCTTGACTTCCTCGAGATGTAAGCGTTCACTAGACTGTCTTTCCTCAGACTCCGTCTAAGCCTTCCTTGGATGCGTCAGTGCATACCAAGAAGCCCTTGTCCACGCTAGGGACTTTTAGTATTGGTGTTGTCATCAACAACTCCTTGATCCTTTGAAATGCTCCTGCGCATTTCTCAGTCCACACAAACTTCTAGTTCTTCTTCTGCAATTCCGTAGTCGGATTTTCTATCTTCGAAGAACCCTTGACGAACCATTGATAATATCCCACTAAACCCATGAAGCTACGCACTTTTGGGACATTCATTGGCACAGGACACTCCATTATAGCTTCTACCTTCGCTGGATCCACGTCGATGCCTTTGTCGGAGATAACATGCCCTAAGCAATGAGTCCTCGAAAGCTTGCGACTGCTTCCCGTAATTTTTTCTCTCGCAACACTGTAGTACCAAGCGTAAAAAAGAAATTCATCTTGATCTTTCGTCATCCGAGAAAAATCAAATGTCATCAAAGAATACTCGATGGTAGTCAAGAAGAGTCTCCACGACCCATCCTTCTTCCGTATGAAATTAACAGGAGCACTCTAAGGCAATACACTTGGACGTATAAGTCTTAGGTCCAACAACTCCTTTAGTTGCACTTTCAACTCCTGTAAGTTAGGGCTTGACATTCGATAAGGCCTTCTTGCCATCAGTTCAGTTCCAGGTTTAGGTCAATGGTAAAATCCATCCTGGCTTCAGGCGACACACCTGGTAATTATTCTAGGAATCAAGTCCACAAACTCTCATACAACTGGAAGGTCTTCTAATCCTTCTGCCATGCCCTTGACTTTCAGCGCTAAGTATGCATATAACTTGCATCCTTTCACGTGCTCTCTTGTAGTTGTAGGGAAGAAATGAACCTCAAGGATGCTTCCCATTTTCTTCCTATAATCACACTACTCTGTCCTTCATCGTCGTTTCAACTCAACTGCCTCATCTTACCATTGAGTATCGCATCATGCGATTACCACTAGTCCATACTAATCACATTGTCATAAGACCTCAAGATCACGACGTTTAAGTCGAACTTCGCTACACTATTCCCTAGGTTCAAGAGATAGTTCAAATCCCTTCCTCGAACCATTCGGTCGACACCCGAAGTCACTTCGATGAATCTAAGCTTGTATTATCGAATGCCTTCACCTGAATCCCTTCAATGCAGTACTAGGAATATAGCTCTCTGTAGCCCTGGTATCTAAAAAACACTAGAATTTTGGTTGGCGATGGTACCTAATGCCTCGAGCACAGTGGACTGGTGCTCGACCTGGCGGTTATTCACTGCGGTCTTGAATCCTATGGGCCTTGCCCATGTTCACAACGTAATGTGTCCTATTGACTTGACTGCTTTGTCCCTTTCAACTTGATAGTCTTGCTGGTAAGGTGACTCTCCACATGTCTATCGCCCACCTTCGGTCCAGTACTCTTGGCCCCAGAATAAAAGTTGTTGGCCCACCAACCTAAGATCCTGGTCTGTTTTGCTGACAATCCTAAACGTTGACTGCTAGCGGTGTTTTCGCTAGTGCGGTGGTCCCTTGTAGGGAGCCCTTTGCTGAGGAACCTATCATCAAGGTGTCGTGAACAATGGTTCTATAGACATATCTTGATATCAAGATGCCTTGTCTGGTTGGCGTCTGATGCTGTCGTGCACCGGATGTCGTTAGTCCAGACATTCTTGCAGGAGTCTTTCCCTGACTCCCATGGTCAATTCTTCTTCAGCTAAGAGGCCTACTGGACTGCATTGTGCAACGTCCGAGGCATTTAGATCCTCACCTTCGCATGAAAGCTGGAGTTAAGGACAGTCACAAAATTTATGATCTCCATCTTCTTCATGTTCATATGCAGGGCATACCGAAGTAGCTCCATAAATCTGGTCTCACAATTCGACACCATATGACCACCCTGCCGTAAGGCGTTGAACTCATCGAGCTAATGCTCAATGAATTCCTCTGACCACTACCTCTCCCGGAGCTGTTCTTTGGACCGTTCCCCTAACACGACTTTGACGACCATGTTAATCTAAGGTAGGAGCATCTTCCCCCATAGAAGAGTGATCCCCTTTAGTTGAAGACCGCCTAAGTGGAACTTCGTGTGGGAGGTCGAAAATGCTAAGCGCGAAGAATAATGCCTTGCTCTCCAACCATGCCTCGACGAATGAGCCATCCATGGCACTCATGGACTCAAGAACTTAACCCTCTCGAGTTTTCTGTGAAAGATACTAGTACTGGCTGGGGCACGCTGTGGACCCTTAGGGGTCTAGGCACCTTGGCCTTATCTTAGCACAGACAATTAGTCAAGGCCTCTGACATTTCCCTGGAAGGACCCTGTCAGCCCAGCGCATCCTGCATGGAAATCCACTTATGCTCAAGAACTATTCTTCTCCTTGGGGTTGGACCCCTCTTGAGAGGGTGCTACTGGAGGCGTCACGCCTCCTCCCTTGGCACCACATCGTGAACCTTCGTGGCGTCCTCTAACCATGAGTAACTCATGGACATGTTAAAGTTTTAATTAGTGCTAAGTGATTAATTTAAGTGTATACTTCAGTGGAAGGTGTGGCTATCCACAGTCGCAGGGTTGAACCCGTTGTGATACCATATGTAACGACCCTATCGTTATGACGACAAAAGAGACAAACAACATATAAATTTTTTATTTTGTGTAAGGAAAAACACAATCACACTTGAAGGCAACATCATCAACACATCAATGCACAAAAGAATTCTAATAACCAACACTCGCAACTTAAAATTTCAAGGCGCAAGAGAATTAAATATTAACTCCATCATTTAAGTACACAATAGAGGGCGTAGAGAAATCAACTTTAGTTTATTTTTTAGGTGCAAGGGCCACATGTAAATTATTCCTGATGTGCAATCACCCCAACAAGGAATCAACAATGAAACTACAAAATTCCACGATGCCCGTGTAACCCCATTACGAGATAGCATAATCGATTGCCAACGTCACGCAAGGGTAAAACCATCAAATATTCAGGGCACTACAAGCTAACAACTCATCAATCCCACATCAATCTTAATTACATACTCATCATAAACCATAACAATTTCAAATTGTGCAAGCCATCTGAAGTCTACGACAATCGTACGTTAATGATTTAATGGCACTAAAAGAGGTTAACTCAACATTCGTTATTAAATCAATGATATAAGAAAGGGTGGTTAATCCATCATGTGACCTCATACGAGAAGGCATGGGGTAACAAATGTATACCTAATATGTGCAAGGAAATCGAGGGTCTAACAGTGATCCATCACATCATAAATTTATTACAAGCAAGTAGTCTTATGCCAAAAAATATATACTACGTAAAATTTTAGCGTGCGCAAGAGTCTAACACCTCAGCTAGTCCTATATCACAGTGAGGAAGTTAGGTGCTAGTATCTAAACTACCGACATCATTTACGTGAATCAATCAAGACACATGAGCCATCTAGCCACTTGAATGCCCATGCATGACATAAATCAATGTGCACAAGCGCACAATCAAGTTATTAACTAACCACTCATAGAAAATCAGAGAAAGATGCCAAACTCTACAATAATCATTAACACACGAAAAATGTTTTGCGCACAAGGGGTCGACTATGTCCATTCTAGAAAAAACTGGAAAAATGGAAATCAAATTCTAAGAGTCTACATTGAATACGTTCATATTTAAATTGCCACTAAATTTAAGGTAACTACCTTATTTTCTATAGTGTAACTTGTGACCGGAATATGAACTTAACCAAATAAAATTTTTGAAGGGATAGATATTTAACCAATTAAATTTTTTGAAGGGATTTAACTGAATTAAAAATAGTTGTAATATAAATTCACTAATCTCTATCCTGAATTATATTGCATCTGGCGTTAAACTCTAATTCTAAAATAACCACTGAATCAGGAATAAAGGGGAAAAATCGTGCAACTGATTCTATTTAGTGGTAAAGGTGGCGTCTGACATTAAATTCAATTTCAATAAAGCCACAGACTTTGAATTTAAACGAGACTGACATTCGAATGCAACACACTCCAAGAGTAAATCAAACGATTCGCTCAACCACCGAGAAGGGATCTGCGATCATGGTTTGAAAAAGGGGTGTCCACCGTACACGTCCACCTTCCTTGTGAGTATGAGTAGCTTGAAAACTAAAGAATCCTATGCGGGCAATGCTGGGTGACGGAAACCTAAGAAGAATGATGAATGGCAAGGATAAATGAAATATGAGGGATAGAACGAAGCGAGGCCCCCATATCGATAGGACACACTCTCCTCTTTATCATCTTCATATGCCACATTCTATTACATAATTTACCTTATTGATAGGTCTGATCTGATAGGTTTTGCTGTAGAGGCCATCCTTTCTTCCTGAATTTGACACTATTTGGAAGGCCAGATCAGTTATATATGAAATTATGCCATGTATATGCAATCTCAATAGGGAATACAACGGAAACATATTAATTTTAGTTAGAGGGCTAGTAGGTAGTACTGGAAGATAATGGTCTCTTGGGAATAATCCCATGGGAGCTCTAATCCGCAAGTTCCCATACTGCATTTTATTTCTTACGACTAGACTTGGAATGGATTACCACTGATCAGACTTGGATGGATATTCCCTCTTTCTCTAGGTTTCAAAATAAATACATTTATTATTATATTTCATCTCTATGTGAGACTCACATATATATACGTGTAACTTTTCATTGTAACTTTAAATAAATAAAATAAATCAATCTGCGCAGGTGGAGTTTTGGGCACTAAACAAAATATCCTACATGTGAAACGATAACCAAGTCTGGTCTGGTTTTTAAAAAGAATGTGGGGAATATTAAACAGTGGGCGAGAGAAATAAGAGCAGAGTTCGGGATTAAATGCCAGGAGTGAGATCTGAGTAATTCACAAGGGAAATGATGGAGGTTTACTGGGCTAGAGAAGGAGGACAACAATGCGCTGGGCGATTTCTTGAGTGTCTCGTGTAGAGGAGATGCACACCCTGTTAAAATCACAAGAGTTAACCCTTGGCTGGGTAGAGGGACCGATGATTGTGCACCAGTCAATACTGCAAACAACAATCTGACTTGGAAACGCAGACCCAGATCCTGTTTCCATCCTGCTGCACAATATATATATATATATATATATATATATATATATATATATAGGAACGATATACCATGCCTCCAAATTTTAGCCTGCCTTCCCATTCCTATTTATTCTTGCTGTAGACATATATGAAAAAAAAGGACTATCCCCATTCTTGTTGTAAACATTATATATAAAAACAAAAGGAGCGAACCCCATTCTTGCTGAAATCATGTATAAAAATAATGTAAATGAAACCCCATGTTGAGGATCCAAGATCCATGCAGAGGCAGGGGTCAACCAACGCAGAGATCAAGAAATTTCTAAGGCAATGGCCATACAATGCAGAGACACACTCGAATTCTGAGGCTAAGGTCAAAACAACGCAGAAAATCAGAGGTGCCATTCACTTGCTGGGAAAATTACAGGCGGAGTGGAAGTGGAAATAAAAACGCAGAGAGACGTTCAAGTAGAATGAGGGCTACTCAAGGTTCTTGGTTCATTTTAATTTGAGGGTAAATTGAAGAAAATTTAAAATAAAACGCATGCCTTCATACGATATTCTGGCAGAGTAAAAAAAACAATAAATAACTCAAGGAAAAACACTTTTTCTGCGGGAAGCTCAATGAGATAAAAAAAACAAAAATGATGAGAATAGACACTGGAGATAATAAAAATGCAACGAGCCAAAAATAATCTAATCACAAACTAATTATTGAGCGAAAACAAGTAGGCGCAGAAACAAAAAATGAGTTTCGCAAGCTGAGCGAACAAGAGGCAACCATTCAATCACAGAGAGGAAGAAGGGTGCAATCATAGAGAAGGTAAAATGCAACCTTTAAATTATCTGGCTTCTTCATTAACATATCAACAACTAGTGCATCCAATCCATATTCAGGAAACCATTACAATTTTATCAACGCATAATTTCACATATTTTAAACCAAATTCAATGCAATCTAACACGTGCACCGTATTCGAAAGTGCATAATATGAAGTGGTTATCCCGCGCTTGCGCTCCGACTAGCTCCTGCTTGCCAACCGCTGAGACCTCACTGGTACCTCCCAACTAACGCTAGGGGTACTCTTCTTCCCCCTGAGCCCCCCGAGCCGCAAAGAGGCCACACACACAAAAAACTAGAGAAAGATCTAGTGCTCAACTCACCTCGCAAGGTCGAGCTACCACTCCCTATCAAGTTGAGCATCCCAACTCCCACAAGAAATATTCAGTCAAGAAAAATATCGGCATCGTAACTTTACGCCTACCAGTCGTTATCCATATTCCTCCTCCGCCATCCTTTTTATAAAGTTTTCTTAGTGATTAGTTTCCCAAACCCTCTTTGGATTCTTTTTATTAAATTTAATTAGGATAAATCTCCCCCGTACACATGTCACATGATCTCTTAGTTGCACCAAAAAATCAATTTATTAATTAATTAAATTTTCCTATTTCCCTCACCCACCTAAAAGCGTTCCTAAAAACGCTCCTTGGTGTCCCTTTATTCCCTTACATTTCTTAAATGACTGACGCTTTTCTTAAAACCTAGTTGAGTTCATAATTAGAAGGTTCCAAAGACTAGATTCCATACTATGTTAGGCATTCCCCTTTTTCTTTAAGTTTCCATTTTTCACTAAGTTCCCCTTTTTTATCTAAGTTCAAAATTAGTAGGTTTAGACATAAGCAACAATTTACCCTTTTAATAATTAATCCTTCCTTAAAATTTTACTTTAAGTATTAATGTTTTCATTTTCTTTACCCCCTGTTGTTACATGTCCATTTAGTTTTTTTTTTTTGATCACGTGTTCTACTTAGACCTAGGTTTTAAATTCACTAGGCTTGGCGACAATTTTTAAGGGAAAAATTTGTTATTAACTTTACTCATACCATCATTCATTTTTAAGGTTGACCAGGTCCTAAGGAGGCATAGTTTTCTAGGTATTAGGTTTATTAAATTACCATAGTTAAAATTGCGATGTGCCCTTCAGGACGCACTACATGCTCCAAGGGTGCCACTCACCTGCATTTCGATTTTATTTGCACGACATGCCCTTCAAGACACACTACATTTTCCAAGGGTGCCACTCGCCTCTTGACTGATTTTGTTAGACGTGAACCCCTGGAGTCAATAATCTGTCAGGTGACCTTGTGGGAGACTAAGGGCCTCTAAGGAATAAGGACCCTACCTTATTGCGCACCCCTTCGAATCATCGTGAGCTACTGTCACAGTCCGCCTTCACGACATCGTGGATATATCGAACTAGGTAATCATTAACCTACAGTTCAAGCCATGCCGAGAGTGCTAGTAGGCTGCGGCATGGCTGTTTCCACACCTCTCCCTCAATGTCTCTGGTATTCGTGTGTGATCCCTTTACTCCAAATGTGAGTCTGGTTGGAAAGCTATTGTCAGTCATGCATCCATCAACGAAACGTGTCAGCGATAACAATCAACATCATAATATCTAGTCATATGCCACATATATAATATCAAATCATTCAAACCATAACCGTCCGCTCCCTGACTCGATCCAGAGGCCAAGGAGGTCCATTGATGCCATCAACATCCTCAAACGTCCAGAGTCCTGCACGCTTAGGAAAACCAGTCAATAGCACCCGCCGATATAAATTTCATCAAATCCACAACATCAACATGTTGCATAATTGAATCAGTCAATCATATAGTGAACCAGACCATTTTCACACAAGTGTCCACAAAAATAAGTCACATCGGGTGCGCGCAAGAGTGGGATGGTACAGATATGAAACATACCAATTCCCCTAAAACACCAATATAATTCAATAAAATTACACATTATGATGAAAACGAGTAACCTTGTAGTAATATGCCAACAAGGGTAAGGATATACCAAAAATGAAGGTAAGTGGTGACAGAAAGAGATGTAGGGATGAGGGAAATGGTTATAAAAGATGGCAAATCAGGAGCCCATCACATCTCAAGCAAGCCATATTTAAGTTAGTTTATTTTAATATTAATATTATTTTATTATTATTATGATATTATTATCAAGACAATTATATATGTCCAAAGGGATACCATGTTATATTTAAAAGCACATTGCGATAGTAGGCACATCAACTTAGATTTATCTTAATTTGGATCTATCAAATATAAGAGGAATAAAAAGAAACTAAAGCTCTCAATCCTTATAACAAATAGAGTAAGATGGATTTAAGGTGGTTTATTTTATTATTCTTTATTATAATTTGTTATGGTTATTAATAATGAGACAATTATATGTATCACCAAAGAGGTTGGATCTGTTATCTCCTAAAATAAACTTGTCATCCACTTTCATTTCTAGGTGATAGCATAGTCATAACCAAGTGTCTTCTTTTATAATTTTTGTGGTCTATAATCTCCAAGCATAGAGAATAAATTGTAAAGTCCCAAATAAGTCGATTTGACATTTATTGTTTTCAAAAAAATCAAAGAAGATATTTTCGACAACAAAGGTTGTTTTAAAACCGAGGATAAGCTGTCAAAAATTCAAGATTTCGACAACAAAACTATATTCCAAAAGACAGGGGAGCTGACGAAAGTACAGAACAAAGTTTTAGACAACACATCAAGCAAGCCTGAATGCGGATTGAAGGACACATGTCATCAGCACATAATGACCGCTTAAGTGAATTTTTGGCATTATGTCATGTTCTCTTCCACCATTTATATAAATGATTATGCAGATCGTGTGAGGGTTTCGATGTCTCATCATTTCAGAAAACTGTTCAACCATCATTTCACTCATTCCCAAATCTTGTCTACAACAGCCTTACGGTCATCATTCAAATTCAAACCCATGAATTTTGAATTTCTATAAATGATGCTTCTTACCATCGTTTGAACATACAGAGTTCATCCCTCATCGCCACCATTTCCTTTCCATTGGTAATTTTTCTGTATTTTGATTTCTACAAAATTAACGTGTGCTGTGCAGATGGGTAAGAAATGAGGTGGTTCACTCCTCAGGAAATAATTGGATAGCATACAGTTTCTACAGTCTCATCCAGATATTTGTCAATATTTATCAGACGCAGGCTGTCTTAATTATGTGGAAAAGTTACAGGAAGGATACCACCAAGGTATCACAGAAACGTTTGCAAAATCCTATGATGGAAGCAAGGCCACAATTGATCCTTTGGAGATACAAGTCCAAGTTAAAAGTTGAAAACAAGCAACCTGCCAAGGGAAAAGGTTCTTATGAATACCCTCACAGAAATCCAAATCAGAATCATAATACTTTCAGGAGGAATAACCAACAAACATAGATTTTGAGAAGAGAGAGAAATCCCACAGAAGCTCAGAAGATAAGAGCCCCTCTCCAAAATACTGTGATGGATAAAGATGAAGATGAGTTCCAAGAAGAAGAAGAAGATAATATTCACTATGTTGGAGATGATGCAGGGAAATCTTATTTGACAGAGCATGATTATGAAGAGGCATTAATGACTGAACAGATAAATGAAATTGCTATTGATAATGGTGTTTTTCAAACTGATGATGGGAACAAATACAATCTAAGATCTAAGTCTAATACTGCCAAGCAGAGTACACTAGCTCATCCTTCCAAGAAAATAACTGCCCCTGCCAAGCAACCAACTCAAAAAGATCAGGTTCTTGATGACCAACCCATTATTTTGAAAACCCCTTCAAAGGAAAGTGCACCAGCTCCTCCTCCCAAGAAGACTGTTGTCCCTGCCAAGCAACAAATTAAAAAAGAATAGATTTCTTTAAAAGCCCCTTCAATTGAGGTAAAACGTTCTGATAAAACTTCTTATTCTTTCAATTTTGAAGCTGAAATACAAAAGATCAAACTCCCCATCCCTTTGGTTGAGTTAATGAAGAATGAATCGTTCAAGAATGATATCCTCAAGACTATTGATCCCAAATCCATATCTCCCTCTGCTGATATTCTCAATATATATGATGACAAGCCCACCATTGTCTTAGGTCAAATGATAGAGGATAGAAATGAAAGATATCCACCTTTTTATATCTCTCTGAACATTCATGAGAAAACATTGCATAACTGCCTGCTAGACTCTGGAGCCTCTCACAATGTAATTCCAAAGGCAGTTATGGATGATCTTGGATTCGACATTACTAAAACTTATCATGATCTTTTCTCATTTGACTCTAGAAAAGTTAAATGTCTAGGGATGATCAAAGACTTGGCAGTGAATTTAACTCAAGCACCTATGAAAACTATGCTCATGGATATCGTTGTAGCAGACATACCACCCAAATTTGGATGTTTGTTATCAAGATCATGGATGAAGAGGTTAGGAGGAATTCTTCAAATGGACCTTTCATGTGCTACTATCCTTGTTTTTGGAGGAGGAAACAAGAGACTATACAGAGAGTCACAGCTTGCCTACATTATCAATGACGAACAAAATCCAGCCAACCATCCTATTTACTCAGTTGACACAGGTATGGGATCTTGTATCTTACAGTTTGATGATTCACTGCCAGATTCATTGTTGCTTAAACAACCTAGTGTTCAGCCCACAGAGGTAGGAAAAGATGATCTATGGAGTATGTTTTTAGATGGGGCATGTACTAAAGAGATTGCTGGAGCAGGGGTTGTATTGATTTCACCATCTAAATAAACTACGCATTTGTCTTTCAAACTTGATTTCCAAGTCACAAATAACATTGCGGAATACAAGGCTTTGCTCTTAGGTTTGAATGCTGCAAAAGAAATGAAGATCAAGAGGCTGCAAGTATATGGAGATGATGATTTAATCATTCAACAGGTAAATAAGTCTTTCCAAGCCAAGCATGTGAGGCTGAAAGCTTATAGAGATGAGGTGCTAAATGTGATCGCTGCATTCACTGACATCAAGATCTCATTAATTCTTAGGGCCATGAATCAATTGGTTGATTCATTGGCTGTTTCAGCTAGTACTTTCATACCTCCTTTGCCCCCAAAGTTGAATTATGAAATTCAGGTAAACTATAGGCCTTCCTTACCTGATAATGTTAAATTATGGAAAGTATTCGAAGATGATGCAGAGCTAAGCATATTTCTAGGTGTGATGAAGGAGTTTTCAGATTTACAAATTGATCAAGACAATGAGCATGATCAAGGAGCTCAAAGGCCTAAGTTCAGAAATAAAATTGGAGCCCATGAAATTGTGCATCTCTCTACCAACCGTATTCCCAAAGGTTTGGTCCCTTTAGAGAGACTTTTTGATCATAATGACGTTGCCATTAAACTAGAAAATAAAGAGGAAGATTCTGAGGTGTTTCAGTTTAATGTGGCAAATGAAAAAATCCCTAAGTATGTTAATCTAGCTTCTCATTTGACTGATAAACATAAATCTGAATATGGTAGTTTGTTAAAGGATTTTTTTTATATATTTTCATGGCAGTATAGTGATTTGAAGACATAGAATACAAAGATCATTCAACATAAAATTCCTTTGAACAAAGACACAAAACCTTTCAGACAGAAACTCGGATCATTCAGTCTAATGTTGTTTCCTATTATGGAGAAGGAAATAAAAAAAATGTTGGATGCCAAGATCATCATCCCTCTTAGATACTCTGAATGGATTCCCAACCTTGTTCCCGTTAGAAAGAAAAATGGAGAGATTAGACTCTGTGTAGACATCATGAATCTAAACAAATAATCTAAAAAAGATAATTACCCATTGCCTAAGATGGAACATATTCTGCAAAAAGTTTCGAGAGCTAGTGTCATGTCCTTCATTGATGGCTTCTCAGGGTATAACCAAATTGAATTCCATCCAGATGATATGGAAAAAACAATATTTACTACACCATGGGGTACATTTATGTACAAAAAAATAACATTTGAAATGATGAATGCAGGAGCAACATTCCAGAGGGCAATGGATATTGCATTCATTGGGGAAAAAGAAGACAGATTTGTCTTGATTTATCTTGATGATATCACAGTTTTTTCATACAACCATGAAGATCACTTGTAGCATCTAAGAAAGACTTTCTTTAAATGTAGAAAATATGGTATTTCTTTAAATCCCAAGAAATCCCATTTTTCACTCAGAGAAGGAAAATTGCTTGGGCATGTTGTTTCTGTAGATGGAGTGAAGATCGATCCAGCAAGAGTAGAGGCAATTTAGAAATTGTCTCTCCCAAGATCCAAGAAAGATATCCAATCTTTCCTTGGAACCATAAATTTCATCAGGAGATTCATTGCAAATTTCGCAGAGCTTACCAAATATATCACATGCATGTTGAGAAAAGATTCTGAAGTAAAGTGGACAGAAGAAGCCAAAAATTCTTTTGAATCTATCAAAAAATCTATCATGACAACTCCTGTCCTAATAAGCCCTAACTTTGATAAAGATTTTTATATTTTCTCATTTTCCTCTAATGATACAATTACAACAGTGTTGTTACAGAAGAATGAAGATGGGCACGAGCAGCCAATAGCATTTTATAGAAAAGTTTTGAGGGATGCTAAAATTAAGTATGACCCAATTGAAAAACAGGCCTATGCACTTATCAAGTCACTCAAAGCATTTAGGATCTATATACTACAGGCCAAGGTAATAGCTTATGTACCCTCAAGTTCTGTGAAAGATGTCCTTGTTCAGCCTGACATTGATGGTAAGAGGAGTAAGTGGATAGCTAAAATGATTGAATTCGATATAGAGATCAAGCCAATAAAACTTATCAGAGGCCAAGGACTTGCCAAACTTCTTGCAGAAGACAATTGTAGAATGTTAGAGATCATTTTTGTTGGGGTAAATGCAGAAAGTGATCAACATCAAATTTCAGCAGACAAACTCAACTATAATTTGCAGGTATCCTCTCACTTGGCATATTGTGAATGGTACAGTCATATAGTTTATTTTTTGCAGAACTTGACAGCTCCACTAGATATGAGCAAGACACAAGTGAGAGCTTTGAAGCTTAATGCCATCAAATTCTGCATAAGTGACAAGATGTTGTTCTGGAAAGATCCATCAGGGGTACTCTTGAGATGCATTAACAAGGAAGAATCAGTTCAAACAATGACATAATTTCATAGCAGTGATTGTGGAGGACACCATTATTGGAAAACCACTGCTCATAAAATTTTGAGAGCTGGCTACTATTGGCCTTGTTTATTCTCCGATGTATGTGCGTTTGTCAAGTCATGTGATAAATGCCAAAGGTTTTCAGGTAAGAAACAATTGAAATCTCTGCCCCTTAAACCTGTTATGGTTACAGGTCCTTTCCAACAATGGGGGTTGGATTTCATTGGAGAAATACATCCACCTTCTAGCAATCAACACAGTTGGATTCTTGTTGCTACTGATTACTTCATGAAATGGATTGAATCCATTCCCACCAGGAACACCAATTATACAGTAATCATTAACTTTCTATATGATCATATTTTTGCTAGGTTTGGTTGTCCTAAAAGACTTGTTACAGACAATGCAAAAACATTCAATTATAAAGCTTTGGTAAAGTTGTGTGAGGACATGGGAATCCAACTAGTTCATTCTACAGCCTATTATCCACAAGGCAATGGCCTTGCTGAATCTTCAAATAAGAGTCTGATAAGAATTGTTAAAAAATTACTAGATCAAAATCAAAGGAGCTGGGACTCTAAGTTAAAGTTCGCTTTATGGGCTGATAGAATAACAAATAAGAAATCTATTGATACATCTCCATTCAAGCTAGTTTATGGTACAGAAGCTGTTTTTCCAATCCATCTTGCATTACCAGTAGCCAAATTTCTTCAGGAGGCTGATTTCGAGCCAAATGATCTTACTAGGAGGATTTTTCATTTGGTTGAATTACAACATGTTAGAGAACAGTTGGTTGAAAAGACTGAATTGCATCAGAGGAGGATGAAGGACACTTTTGATAGAAAGGTGAAGGCAAATATTTTTGAAACAGGGGATCTAGTTTTGAAATGGGATGCAACAAGGCAGGAAAAGGGTAAACATGGCAAGTTTGATGCTCTTTGGACAGGTCCATTTATTATATCATCAGTGCATCAGAACAACACTTCTGTTCTCAAAAATTTGGAAGGTGATGAGCTCACAGGTGGCCCATTCAATGGGTGTTTTCTCAAACTCTATTTTTCATAAGGATTTTTCAAGCCTTACTCTATTGTAAATATTTATTTTTAGTTTTTCTTTTTCAGTCCGTGTGTCAAAATAACTCCATGCCCAATGGACTACTGATCCAGGTCAGTTTTGAGTCTTAGGTGATAGGAAGGCTACTAACCCAGGTCAGTTTTGAGTCTTATGTGATAGGAAAGGCTACTGAGTCAATAAGGTTCTTGAAACCTCACAGGGAGGATTTCATCCCCAATAGGAGCCAGATGCTATCTCCTAAAATAAACTTGTCATCCACTTTCATTTCTAGGTGATAGCATAGTCATAACCAAGTGTCTTTTTTATAATTTTTGTGGTCTATGATCTCCAAGCATAGAGAATAAATTGTAAAATCCCAAATAAGTCGATTTGACATTTATTGTTTTCAAAAAAATCAAAGAAGATCTTTTCGACAACAAATGTTGTTTTAAAACCGAGGATAAGCTGTTGAAAAATCAAGCTTTCAGCAGCAAAACTATATTCCAAAAGTCAGGGGAGCTGACGAAAGTACAGAACAAAGTTTTAGATAGCACATCAAGCGAGCCTAAATGTGGATCGAAGGACACATGTCATCAACACATAATGACCTCTTAAGCAATTTTTTGGTATTATGTCACATTCTCTGCCATTGTTTATATAAATGATTATGCAGATCGTGTGAGGGTTTCGACGTCTCATCATTTCAGAAAACTATTCAGCCATCATTTCACTCATTCCCGAATCTTGTCTACATCAGCCTTACGGTCATCATTCCAATTCAAACCCACAAATTTTGAATTTCTATAAATGATGTTTCTTACCATCATTTGAACATACAGAGTTCATCCCTCATCGCCAACATTTCCTTTCCACTGTTAATTTTTCTGTATTTTGATTTCTATAGAATTAATGTGTGCTGTGCAGATGGGTAAGAAATAAGGTGGTTCACTCCTCATGAAAGAATTGGATAGCATACAGTTTCTACAGTCTCATCCAGAGATTTGTCAATATTCATCAGACACAGGTTGTCTTAATTATGTGGAAAAGTTATAGGAAGGATACCACCAGGGTATCACAGAAACGTTTGCAAAATCCTATGATGGAAGCAAGGCCACAATTGGTCCTTTGGAGATACAAGTTGATGAAGCAGCCATAACTGCTACTACAGGCATGCCAAGGACAGGGAAAAAATGGTTCAAGACCACAGTCACCAAGAATCTAGATTTCAGACCCTATTAAAGCCTGAATTCCAAGACATCACCTAGAACAGGGAGATTCCCACTTTTTATCTAGAGGAGAAGTGGCAGGTTCTTCTCAAATCCATACAATTATACATAACTACATAAGGAAGGTATCACAGGGCCATGCTGTATCATTTCAAGTTAATGGAGCATTTTATAGGTAAGACACCATTTAATCTGCCATTTTATTTCCACAAAAGTCTTACTAAGATGTGCAACAGAGTTCAGGTTGAGCTAGACAACATTCAGAATGCCCTTTGTCATTTTGGTCTGATAAAGATCATCATTGTAGAAGAATTAAGGAAGAGAGAAAGAACATGGGAACACTTTCTGTTTTGGGGAGGTTTTTAGTTAGAAACTCAACCTAACAAAGGCAAAAAGAGATCAGGCAAAATGTCACCAACTCCTCAGAGCAGTCTGAAGAGGAGGAGAGCCATCAACCTTGATCTCCCAGAAGAACCAACATCCAGCTCAAGAGTCAAGAAGGAAAAAAAGAAGTTGATTTTCAAGGAAACTATAGAGCAAGTTTCAACTCAGTAGACCAAGAAAACCAATGTGCTAGACCTACCTTACTCAGACTCTGATTCTGAGCCAAATAAAGGAGAAGTCCCTGCTGAGCAGAACATAGATTTGTCTATGGAGCAAGCACCAGAAAAAGAGATGTTCACAGGTTATGATGACGGTGAAACCTCAAGCAACAAAAAATCAAATAAATCACAAAAGATTAAGGAGCTGAAAGGGATAATAGCATAGCAGGAAGTGCTAGAAAGGGTGATAGAGGCTAGATATAAGACTCTATCAGAGAATTTTGCAGAAACCAATGCAACTTTTGAAAAACTGGCACTTGAAAGTATAAAGGAAAATAAGAAGAAGAAAAATATCACAAAAGATTATAACAACTTATGGTGGTTAGCCAAGCGTTTGAAGAGAAAAATCAAAAAGTTGAAAGCAAGAATTGGTACACATCCAGATTTGCAAGTTCTAGCACATGTCGTTGTAAATCTGCAGGGAGATTAATTAAGACAATCAAGGAGAAGACTTATTTTTGAAGTGATTACCTTTTTGGTGAACCCAGGATTTTCGACAGCATAATCGACATAATAACACACAGTTAGCTGCCGAAAATCAGGGCTTTCGACAACTAACTTGCATTTTTTAGGACAAAGGAGCCGACGAAAGCGCATACACAGGAAGAATGATAGTCTTTTTGCTTAGATCGAATATTTCCACTACAAAATCATTTGAGGAAGGTTCCAAATGAATGATAGGATTAAAATGGATAAATATTACCCTCTTCTTCAAAGTTTTGAATCTTATACAAAGGATAATAGGGTCAAAGGTTATCCAATTTTAGTTAAAGGTTTGCCCAGCTATCAATGAAGGATTCTGAATTACCTTATCATCTCCTTGAAGACTGCCGAAGATGCTGAAGACCAGATTATGATAAGGGTTTGACACCTTAAGATAGGATTTGATCCTATTTTCTTGTAAACTGTTTTGATTAATACTATTCTTAGTATTTCAGATCCTCTTTGATAGGATCTTAGATTATGATGTAAAGGATATAAAGCCTATGCTTTCAAAGTAATAGGGATTCAACTTTGGATACTACACTATGCTGCTATTATTGTAACAAGACCTTTTTGAAATATATTTAGTTTCACAAGCTTCTTTCATTGTTGTTGTCAGATTTTCATCTTCTCTATGCTTTCTGTACTTATGAGTGAACTCTGTTCTCTGTTTGAGTTTATCTAAATTGTTGGTGACTGTCATCTCACCTTTTGATTTCATAAACAAAGATTCATAAGTGAACATTGCTAGTTATATTTGTCCATCATATATATTTTAATGTGTATGGT
>ML789375.1:312426-326088 GCA_009831015.1 Picea engelmannii | reverse complement strand
AACAAAGCCTCCTCCATTGTTTGACCCTAGAAAGTAGAGGGACACATACAAGAAAGTGAGGAAAGAATTGATAGGAGTGGAATGGATAACATCGACTTCGACCACACCACCTTTGTATGAGAGGTCGCCTATGTATGACATGCCTCCAACATATGACCACATAGATATAGAAAGGCAAGTTGAGAAGGTAATTACTTTGAAAAGTTTCTTAAAGAGCTGTCTATAGTTAATGAAGTATGAAACTACGTTAAGCATGTTGCATGGGATGATTTATCATTGTGCGCAAGATAGGGAAGAATTTTTTGCACAACGAGCAGTTAACCAAGTACCATCGAAAGAGAAGGACAGATAGGGAATTTTGACTGAATGTGAAAATAGGATA
Source organism: Picea engelmannii (assembly GCA_009831015.1). Lineage (NCBI taxonomy): Eukaryota > Viridiplantae > Streptophyta > Pinopsida > Pinales > Pinaceae > Picea > Picea engelmannii. The sequence goes on along the minus strand of ML789375.1, from coordinate 325,706 downwards.
TATGACATGGACAATATCATTTTAGACCTAGGATCTTATGTGAATGTCCTTTTGAAGACGAGTTGTTAGATGATGGGAAAACCTAATTTAATCTGGTCACCTATTCAGTTGAGGTTGGCGAATCAACATAAGATTGTGATGATTGGAAGACTATTAGGGGTGAAGGTTAACATCGATGGAGTGCTTAGTATAGTTTATTTTGAATTAATTGAGATAGCATATGGAAGTAATCCTTATCCAAAATTATTAGGACTTGATTGCACCTTTGATAACCAAGCCCTGAATGATCTAAAGAAGAGACACATGGTCTTTGAAGTAGGATACTGGAAAGTTACTGTTATAAAGGAATTTGAATTGCAGATACCATATCAGAAACCATATGATGGACTAGCGACTCTATGAACTAACCGCCATAGAATCTTATAAAGGAATTTGAATTACAGATACCAGATCAATAAAGTCTTTTATCTTTAGATATCATGCTAAAATAAACTTATGCAAGATGGTGGGTTGTGCATAAGGAAAAAATAGATGATTAGAAGAAATGCAAAAGGTTATTACAGGTTAGATTTGGAGCAGGAAATGAATATATTGCGTGAAAATATATCGGGTTTATTTGTCCTACGGAACATGCTACACAGTGCATTTCCACATGGAGATCGGTACTGAATAAATAATGGACACACTTGTTTATACACACTCTGGATAAAATTCTGAAAAACTAGTACTTAGAACTAGAAATGTGCAGAGAGATAGTAGATTGGGAAGAGTTAACTAATAACTTCAAGGTTACTTTCAGTTTTGAAGATGATTCCCCTTCAATAGAAACAAATCTGGAGGTTATCAAGGATAAGATATTTTCATTAGACATAATTAAAATAGATAACGATAGAAACCAGTGCCGCAAGTGCCTAGGGAATGGTCTACATGACAGGAGCATTGGGTTACCTGGCCTCTTGGCATGTCAAATGCCTTCTCCAATGTGGTTACCACGTTAAGGGAACTGCAAGGGATCTTGGTAACGAGAAAAAATATGGCTCATTTACTTCGTTAGCGGGATAAAAGGAAAGGTTGCAGCTGGTCAAAGCTAATCTATTGGATGATGGCAGCTTTGATGAGGCTATAAGAGGTTGTCAGGGCATTTTTCACATGGTCTCACCTGTGATTACAGTTGCACCAGATCCCAAGAGCTCATTGAACGATGATGTGAGGGATATGCAAATGGAACAGAACCCTAACGGGGAGAAGGAAGAGACTGTCCTTTGTAGGGCCGAGGTGGACCAGCAACCACCCACAAAGAAGGATCTCGAAATGGAAATGCAACCAGTCCCCGTAGATGATGTCTTCGTCGTGCTTCTAGCACCAGGATGGAAGAGATGGTTCATCTCGTCGAGAAGGTTAGCGATCGACGTAGAGGAAATCGAGGAGGGCGACTCCAACTCATTCTCTAGCAAGAGAGAACCAACGATTTGGGACCAGATCAATGTTGAGAATAGATGGTGGGTGCAGCAAGTGATAAACCCTAGCCTCCGCCCCTGTCGCCACCTTGATCTAAAGTTTGAAATCCATTCAAATAGCAGAGACCTCAGGGATCTTTGGCTCTTGGGGGATTCTCCGCCTTTGCTCTGGTGCAGGAATCTAGTTAAGAGTAATGCAAGAGTGAGGTTTCATTCTAAATATCGCGGCAAGACTAGCTCCGAGATTGCAAAAATATTCCCCCTTTTTGTAAAGACCATTGCTGGATCTTCTCTCTGCTTGCAAGCTCAAGACTCAAAGTCTGTTTTTGAGCTCAAAACCCAAATCCACCAAGCTACAGGTACTCTGCCCGGGTTCCAACGACTAATCATTGAAGGATGACAGCTTGGAGATGGCTCTCTACTATGGGACTACGGGAATCTAAAAAACGCAACCATTTCTCTCACTTCTCGTTTTCATGGAGGAGTGCCTTCAGTTACTCATCCAAGCTCTTACAAGCAGGCCATGAAATCAGGGACTTCCACTCCTTCAGGGTTCAAAGCTGAAGCTTCAAAATTAAAGGAGCCCTTTGGATCTACCTTCATTGTGGAGCAGTGCGCAGAACCTCCAACAACAGAAGTCGAAGATCCCTAAGTCTATGGCTATGCCTTTATCTACTAGGAAAAATCCCTCATTTGTTGCTTAAACGGACTTTGGCCCTCGGCCCCTGCGCTAAAGGAATGGGTTAACAAGACCTGGTCGGAAGGTCATGAGTTGTTATTCTACTCCAAGGGGTTCTTCATCGTCAACTTCTCCATAGAAACCGAATGTCAACGTGTGCTAGAGCAAGGTCCTTGGTTCTGGGGTAGATCTGGTCTCTCCATGCAGAGATGGTTCCCGAAATTCAATCCACTAACCATGACAGCCATGACTACATTGGTCTGGGTAAGACTACCCAATCTACCCCTACATTTCTATTCTTCATCCTTTTTACCCACCCTGGGCAATGCATTGGGTATATTTATCAAGATAGACACAGATAGAATAGCGAAAGGCTTTGTCACTTTCGCCCGCATATGCATTGAAATTGACCTCAGTCAAGGGATTTCGGATAGGATTCTTATAGACTGGGATGAGGGAGATCCTTTCATACAGATGGTCAATTATGAGAACACCTCCTTCAAAGGCCGCTCCTGTTAGCAAACAGGGCACCTCTAGGAAACTTGTCCTCTTTCCCTAATCCCTCCCTCAACTTCTGGAGCACGAAAAAGAGCCAATGGTTGGACAGGACCAAAATCTCACAAAATCTGCCCGAACCCTTCCTCCAACAACAAGAAACATCACAAAGATTCTCCAAATCCTCTGCCTTCCTCAATGCCTTCGCAAGCCCCAAATTTCTCTCAGTAGCCAACTGTCAACCCAAAACACCAGCTTGTGGCCTCAGCACAAAATCCTGAAGATTCAGAAGCCATGATTCCAACTCCCGCAATCAATTCCTTGCACCCACCTCTCAAAAAGGGGGAACCAATTGACACAATCATGATCACAGCCTCGCTCCCAGGGACTCAAAAGCGACCTCATGAATCAGACAACTCAGACAGTGACAAAGAAGCACCCCTGGATTTAGCAGCTCAAGATTATGGCACTTCTTCAGACCATCTGGCTTTGGTGGTAAAAGTTGTTGAGCCTACCATCTCCTTTGGTTGGATTGATGTTCGTAAGAAAAAAGGTAGAAAGGATCCTCATCGGACAACACAATGATCCGACCCTTTCTCCTTATATTGTAATGTTTCATCTTGCTTTGCCCATGCACTCTATGGGGATCTCTTTTAGTATAGGCTAGTTTCAAGTGATCCCCTGTTCTCTTTCTAAGGGGTCTTCTCCCATCAACAAATCAATGTATCACTTTGCACTTTTTCATGGATTGAATAGAAGGATTCTCCCCCTTTTTTACTTAAAAAAACAGAAGATATTTTCATTAGAATACTCGATAGAACTAGTACCTATATGTAGTGTGCACAGATCATCCATGACTATTTTAAAAGTTTTAGAATGTTATATTGTCATTGGAGAAGACCAAGAGGATGAAGATCCGAGAAATTTACAAATATGAGAAATGGAAGGATAACATGCAGTAGACGGTCCAAAACTTGAATCTGTTTTCTACTCAAAGCCACTAAGAATGCACAAAGTCAATATTGGTATAGAGGATAAGCCCAAGTTTGTGAACATAGAAGATTACTAGAATGAAGAGGTTGCTGAAAAGATTGTTGATTTACTGCACGAATATCGGGATCTATTTCTAACTACATTTTTAGAGATGAAAGGGATTGTTGGATAATTAGGAGAGATGAAGATACCTTTGAAACCAGATGCTAAGCCAGTTAAGAAAATACCATATCGACTGAACCCAATGTATAAGAAAAAGGTGAAAGCAGAGATGGACAAGATGTTGGAAGCAAGAATTATTGAACTTGTCACAGAGTCAGAGTGGATTAGTTTGATGGTGGTTTAGGATAAGAAGACATGAGGAATCAAAATTTGTGTATATTTGAGGAAACTGAATGATGTTTGCCTACATGATTGATTCCCTGCTGCATTTACAGATGAAGTCTTGAAGAATGTTGGAGGACAGGAATCCTACTTTTTCATTGATGGATTTTCAGGGTATTATCATATTAACATTACAATGGAAGAAAAACATAAGACTACATTTGCGACAGAATGGGGATGTTACCAGTACACATTTTTGCCTTTTGGATTGAATAATGCACCAACAATATTCTCTAGATTGGTTGTAGCAGAATTTAAAGAGTTTATTCATAAGTTCCTGTAAGTATACTTAGATTATTGGACAATATTTAGTTTTTTGAAATACCATGTTAGAACTATGTACTTGATGTTGGACAAATGCATGCAATTTCATATATATTTAAACTTGAAGAAGTGCATTTTTTTCACTCCATTTGGTATTTTGTTGGGCCATATAGTATGTAAATAGGGATTGTTGGTTGATCCTGCAAATATTGCAATAATTGTTGATTTTCCACCACCTACTTCAGTACGACAGTCATGAGAAATGTTGGTTCATAGATGGTATTATAGGGAGTTCATTAGGAGATAGGCGCAAATCACAGCTCCATTGGAAAATTTGTTGAAGAAGGAAGTGAAATTTCAATGGAATGAGGAATGCCAGAAGAGCTTGGTTACATTGAAGCAGAAGTTAGTTACCACATTGATTTTGATATTTCCATATTGGAAGAAAGAGTTACATATTCACATGGATGTGCCATATGTAGTATTAGGAATCATTTTAGAAAAAACAAGAGAAAGAGATTTAGATAACCCCATTTCATTTTCTAGTAGGAAATTGTCAACTACATAACAAAATTGTACTATTACCAAACATGAAGGATTGACAATGGTATATGCACTATAGAAATTTAGAAATTATTTGATGGGTTCACACTTTAAAATGTACACAAATAATTTTGTGCTGAGATACTTGGTCAATAATCCACTGTTGGGGGGGAAGATATGCAGATAGCTACTACTATTTCAGAAATATGACGTTGAATTAATTGTGAAGCCAGGAAAGTTAAACTTAGGACTGGATCATTTGTCACGCATACTATTAGGAAAAGACATAGAAAATTCGGATTATAGTCTGCCAAATGCACACTTATTTGTAGTACAGATGGTTGATGAATATTTTAAAGATATAGTCTATTTCTTGAGCACATGAGTATCCCCACCGGAATTTACAATTGCACATAAGAAATAATTATTAGTGAAGGTCGTAGATTATCAATGAATAGCAAGAAATTTGTATAAGTTAGGTGCAAATGGTATTTTGTGATGATGTGTATTTAAGCATGAAATACATATAATCGTGTTAGAGGCACATGAAGGAGTTGTGGGAGACCATTATGCAGGAAAAGCGACAACTCATAAGATTTTGCGTGTAGGACTATGGTGGCCAAGCCTTCATAAATACGCTAGGGAGTTCTATTAGACCTATGATGTCTGTCATAAAATTGGGAAGCCTTCCAGGAGAGAGGAAATGCATTTAGTACCAAAAGTGACGTTACAAGAATTTGATAAATGGGAAATCAATTTTTTTGGATCGATCAATCCACCTGTGAAAATCTCAACAGAGAGATATGTCATTACCATGATAGATTACTTGACCATATGGGATGAAGATGAACCTATCAAATATTTCAACATGGAGACTATTGTGCAATTTTTGTTTAGAAAATGTGGTAACAAGGTTTAGATGTCCAAGAATCCTTATGAGTGATCAGGGAACTCATTTTTTGAATAAGAAGATTGTTGCATTGACATAAGAATTCCAGGATCATCACCAGAAAAGTACACCTTACCATCCTCAGGAAAATGGAACAGTGGAAGCATTCAACAATATACTAGAGCATGCATTGACTAAAGTATGCAATGTAAGTCAAGATGACTGGGACTTCAGGGTTAGAGTAGTGATATGGGCATACCAGAATATGAGTAAGAAATTGATAGGACATATACCATTCAAATTAGTGTATGGCCAGGAAGCAGTCATGCCTATGGAATTCATTGTGCCAAATTTGCACATTGTTGTGTTGACATAGATTACCAATTCGGGCACGTAGAAAGAATACCGTTAGAGTGAGTACAATTGGAGGAAGACCATTTTGTTGCAGGATTCCATTAGAAAGTTCAAAAATCACGCAAGAAATCTTGGCATGAAAAACACATTAAACAGAAGAAGTTTTAGACATGAGACTTAATTTTTCTTTATCACAACAAGGTTTTGCAACATCCTGATAAATTCCAAATGCATTGGTTGGGCCCATACGTGATAAGGTTTGTGACAGAGGCGGGTGTTGTTCAGTTGGAGAAACTGAATGAGGAACCGATGGAAGGACCGGTAAATGGTAGTCGACTGAAATTGTATAGGGGTAGTCATGCTTTCGCGCACTAGTCTAAGCGTGTAGTATGTGTACCATAGGATCTGTATTATAGTGTATCATAGAAAAAGGAAAAGAAAAGAAGAAAATAATAAAAGAGTTTGAGGCAAGAGACAAAACATTGAATTCATGCATAAGGTGATAAACCAAGGAATGTTGTTGAGATGTAGAAAGAGGAAGGAATTGTATGCGGGAAGGAGGATTGAATTGTGATAAAGATTTGCACAGAGGGTGGGAAAAGCATTAAAAAACATACATGATGAGACACACATTAAAGAGAAAACATGGAGAGGTAGTGGAGATGTGTAATCATAAATTAAGAATGACAAGAGAATTTTGACAGGATGGAAAATCTAGCATACGATCCGCCAGAGGATACGAAGTTAATGAAGAGTTAGGGAAATAATTAAATATGAATTCAAGTGGATTAGACTGCAAATTTAGGTGCGAAGAGTAATGGAAGCAGTTGACGATAGGCTATAAAATCAAATGAGAGGTCAAAAGGAAAAGGTTATTGTTGTTTGAGCATTCAAAGAGACAAAATGAGTTGAGTGAGTTTAACAAAGTTGAGAAAGTAAGTTGCAGATGTGAGTTAGTTGCAGAGAGAAATGGCACCACCAAATATAGGAGAAGCCTCATCACAATAGAAGAAACAACGCAATAAGAAATCAACAGCATTGGAAAACATCCCAAGGGTGGAAGACGCGGATCCAAGTTTGGAAAACTTCCCAAGAACAAGAAGGAAACAAGGTCGTAAATGATGTAGAAAGAGACATAAGAACTAGAGAAGGATCAAGAAGAAGAGAATGAACACAGAGAACAAGGGAATAGAACTTGTTGCGTGGTAAGAACCTAGCTATTGCAACATTTATAATACTTGAGAAACAAGAAAACCATCTACTCATATTGAAGGAGAAAGTTAAAAAGGAGTTCCACACTTATTCGACTCAATTACTTCTCAGGAAGAATGTCTTAAGTTAGAATTACTACAAAGACAACATAGGAAATTTTGTAGCAGGAAACAAAGATAAAAGAAAAGGTTGCAACTGCAAGAGAAATGTTTTAGAAGTTCATTGTGACATGGAAGAAGGCCTAAAGTGGCTCGATATAAGCCACAAGTGAGTGTTGGAGGCCTGTTGCAGCAGGAAATTTTGGGACCGGTTTTGGGAATCGTGCAGGAGAAAATCACGTAACAAGTTGGCTAAGGAGAAACGTGCGCAGAAGAAAGGAAGAAAGTTAATGCATTTTAAGTAGAAACACACATGAAAGGAGGAATTTAGTTAGAAGTAGTTAGACATTTTGGTCCATTTTGTAATGGGCTAAGCCCTAATGTAATTTTATAAATATGTATGGGTTTTGGGTAAAAGGGGAGTGATTGGAGAGTATGTTAGGGATGAGTGATTTCTAAGCTAAGTGTGCATTGTATGCGCGAACAACAAGGGAGTATTGGGTAGAACTAGATTATCATGAGCATATTGCACGCCTTTTGTAACAAATGATGTTGAATGATAATATAAGAATCTTGTTGTTGTGGACGTTGTTGGAAGATTGGTTGTTGTCATTGATGTCAACCCTAGTCATTGATTGTAGTCATTGATGTCAACCCTAGCCATTGGCTTTTGGACCCCACAATTGATCGAAGTAGATAGACGTGAAGGAAATTACACATGCAGATACAACACCCATGGATGGATAGTACAAGTCATGCCTCTTTCGGTGGTATGTGGAACATCACGTGGATCCTCACGATTGAGGAGAAATGAATTTTTGAAGATGAAAATGTGAATTGAAGAAGAAACTACATGCCAGCCCTAATGTTAAAAGGAAGTGACATAAAGGGTATAAATACATATCATTATACATTCATTTTAAATACACACAATTTTTTTAATGAACAAGGAGATATAAGTCGAATTTTAGAGGAAATATGAAGTAAACAAGGCCGAATTTCAAAGGAGGATGAAGTTTTTTGGTGATGTGTTCTAAGGTATGTTATTTACGGGTCATCTTACCATTTTCACTATAACTTTGTTTCTAGAATGATTCAAATGGTGAAATTCGGAGGCTATTGAGAAGACATATCTAGGTACATGTGGTAACAATTTCAACTCTTTATTCTCTATAATTTTGGAGATACACTCTATGGAAGATAGGGGTTTTGACTAGTCTTGAAGCTAGTCATAAACATGTGTTCCAGGTAAAATAGTCATAACATCTTCATAGAGAATCCAAATGAAGTGAGACCAATTTCATTGGAAATAGTACGCGATTTATTTTTTTGTGCACTAATTTCAGAATATTATGTTAAATATTGAGCGTGGGGAATTTTGTACAAGTTCGCTCTCCTGAATAAACCAGAATTGAATAAGGTCTACCATTTTCTCTATAACTCCTTTTATGGGAGGATTCAAGGAGTGAAAATTGGAGGAGTTTCAGAGAATACATTGAGTAATATTATCTACAGGATCAGAGTATTCCAAGAAGTAAAGAATTGCAGAATTTGAATAAGTTTGAGGAAGCATTATCAGGTTCTATGTGATGGTTGGTTGATGGTGATAATTTAATGTAAAGTTTTATTATCTCTCATATATTCTTGGGTGGAAGGAAGGGGAAATGATGGAGAGGTAAACCCTCTCTTGATATTGAAGGATTGTATCTTCCTATTGGAGATTTATCCCTCCCTTTATGTTTGGAAGTTGTAGCTTCCCTTGGAAGTCATTACTTCCCTTGAATAATAACTATTGATTATTTCTCATATATTGTGCATGGTGTATTGTGGTGTATTGGTGTAACTCTTCTACTATTGTTCATTTCTCATTGGATATAATTGAATATATAATCTGGTTGAAGTATACGTTGAAAAAGTTTTTAAATTATACTTGATATTGATTCACCCCCCTCTTAGTATGAACAATTGGTATCAGAGCAGGCTACCTTCAGTACAGTTTAACCATTGGAAGGGAGATCCTAAGAAGAAATGGAAGAAAACATTCCAAATGGGATTCCACCATTTTATGGAAGAAATTTTGAATACTAGAGTAATATAATGGAAACTTACTTGAAAGCTCTTGGGGTAGATGTTTGGTTCTTAGTTACTTCAGGATACAATGCTTTGAAGAAACCAAATATTGCAGCTCAAAAGGAAGCAAGAAGGAACAACAAATTTGCAATAGATACCATTCTGGATGGATTGACAGATTCAGTGAAATCCAAGGTGGGATCATGTGCATCAGCAAAAGAGATTTGGGACAAGCTAGAAGACCTTTATGTAAGGTAAAAAGCAGAAGAAGAAGAATAAGTTGAAGCAAATTACAACATCTCATATTTCAAAGAAGCAAATAGAGGTGAGTTAGTTTGCTTTAATTGTGAAGGAGTAGGACATGTTGAATTTGAATGTCCTTATCCAAGGATTGAAAGAGATGATACTGAAGAAGAAAATTCCAATGAAGAAGAAGAAAATCATGAAGCAAAAATGACTCAACAAGAAGATGAGAATCTTAAAAAATTGAAGCATGTTGAGATCGAAAATAGCAAGCTCAAAAAAACACATAGAAAACTAAGAAGTGAATTGGGTAGTTGTGAAAAGACAATTGAAATCTTGAAGAAACAATTAGAAGACTTTGATAAACTAAGAGAAGAAACCATTTTCTTGAAAACTCTACTCAAAGAAGCAAGAAGAATAAGAGAAGTAAGGAATGTCCAAATGATTAAGAAAGAAGAATATTGTGAGAAACTTGAACAAGAAGTTGTCTCATTGAGGAAGATATTAAGAAACTCTCAAGTGCCAAAAGACTTAACACATTTTAGATGCATAGGTGAAACTTCATACAAAGAAGATGTAAATACCAACAAGAAGGTTGAAGAAAGATCTACATAGATAGTTGATGAGAAGTGGACCAGGATACCAGAAAGAAGGAATGATTACAAAAGATATGAATGTCCAAGAAGACCTCCTACCTTCAGGAATCAAAGAAGCTTCAATCAGTATGAAGGAAACTACATAAGAGTAGATCATGAACCCAGATGGACTACATCACAAAGAAGGTCACTTACTCCCAGGTATCAAAATATATTTCTTGGTCATTGTTATACTTACAAAAAATTTGGACATAAGGAAATTAATTGCAGAATCAATGAAAGGAACAACTATGCAAGAAACATGAATGGTGTAAATAGAAGATATGGAAACAATTGTGGATTTTTCAACAAAAGTTATAATTCATTTTCCCCATTGATGGAAAAAAATATTGTATGCTACAAATGTAATTATCTTGGTCACAAAGCCTGAGATTGCAGATATATGAATGAATATGATCCTATGCCAAATTTCCCTATGCCAATCACAATATGGAGAAGGAAAGAGATTCCAAACAATGAAGATTGTCGAATAGCATTGACCACTAAATAATGTAAAGAAGAATATGAATGGTACATAGACAGTGGATGTTCTTCACACATGACGAGGGATCAAGACGAATTCATCAGCTTGAAGAGAACGAGTGGAAATGTTTCATTTGGAGATGACTCATCTGCCAAAATACTTGGAAAAGGTGTAGTAGAGCTTGGAAGCAAATAATGTCCTATTGGTTGAAGACTTGAAGCATAATCTACTCAGTGTTAATAAAATGTGTGATCAAGGATATACTCTCATGTTTGAATCACAAAGATGAAAAATCAAAGAAGAAGGTTCAGGAAGATTGGTTGCAACAACAACAAGAAGACCAAGTAACATATACGTCCTAGATCCAAGAAAAATATCCAAGGAAGAAAGAGACCATAAAAATGAAGTGTTATTAAGTGTTATATGTTTAGGGGGAGCAGCACCAAAGAAGAGAGTTACCTTTTTCCATTAAACTCAGGGGAAGCATCCCCACACTTTGTCATTGATGTCAAAGGGGGAGAGAAACCAAGAGAATGAGGACATGGGGAGCATGAGTGTTTCCATCAATGAAAAAGGGGGATATTATTGGAACATTGGTTGTTGTCATTGATGTCAACCCTAGTCATTGGTTGTAATCATTGATCTCAACCTTATCCATTGGCTTTTGGACCCCACAATTGATCAAAGTAGATAAACATGAAGAAAATTTCACATGCAGATACAACACCCATGGATGGATAGTATAAGTCATTCCACTTCCGGTGGTATGTGGCATGCCATGTGGATCCTCACGATTGAGGAGAAATGAATTTTTGAAGATGACAATGTGAATTGAAGAAGAAACTACATGTCGGCCCTAATGTTAAAAGGAAGTGACATAAAGGGTATAAATACATATCATTATACATTAAGTTTAAATACACACAATTTTTGTAATGAATAAGGAGATATAAGTCAAATTTCAGAGGAAATATGAAGTAAAGAAGGATGAATTTCAAGGGAGGATGAAGTCTTTTGGTGATGTGTTCTAAGGTATGTTATTTACAGGTCATCTTACCATTTTCTATATAACTTTGTTTCTAGAACGATTCAGATGGTGAAACTTGGAGGATATTGAGAAGTCATATCTAGGTACCTTTGGTAATATTTTCATCTCTTTATTCGCTAAACTTTTGAAGATACACTCTATGGAAGATAGGGTTTTTGACTAGTCCTGAAGCTAGTCATAAACAAGTGTTCTGGGTAAAATAGTCATAATGTCTTCATAGAGAATCCAAATGAAGTGAGACCAATTTCATTGGAAATAGTACGGGATGTTGTTTCGTGTGTACGAATTTTAGAATCTTATGTTAAATATTGAGCGTGGGTCATTATGTACAAGTTCGCTCTCCTGAATAAACCATAATTGAATAAGGTCTGCCATTTTCTCTATAACTCCTTTTCTGGGAGGATTCATCTTGGAGAATTTTCAGAGAATATATTGAGTAATATTATCTACAAGATCATATTATTCCAAGAAGTGAAGAATTGCAGAATTTGAATAAGTCTCAGGAAACATTATCAGGTTTTATGTGATGGTTGGTTGATGGTGATAATTTAATGTAAAGTTTTATTATCTCTCATATATTCTTGGGTGGAAGGAAGGGGAAAGGATGGAGAGGTCATCCCTCTCTTTATATTGGAGTATTGTATCATCCTATTGGAGGTTTATCCCTCCCTTTATATTTGGAGGCTGTAGCTTCCCTTGGAAGTCATTACTTCCCTTGAACAATAACTATTGATTATTTCTCATATATTATGCATGGTGTATTGTGGTGTATTGGTGTAACTCTTCTACTATTGTTCATTGCTCATTGGATATAATTGAATATATAATATGGTTGAAGTATAAGTTGAATTTATTTTTAAATTATACTTGGTATTGATTCACCCCCCTCTCAGTATCTATAGGCGTAGCCCATTTTGGGGTGAACCACGTTAAATATGGTGTCTTTTTGTATGTTTTGATGTGTTTGTTCATTGTTTTGATTATGTCTCACACTTAATGAATGAATAGTTAATATGACTATGTTATCTGATGGTTTTGTGCATATGTTCTATGGTATAATGAATGAATGTTAAGTAAACTAGATAGAATGAATGCCTCATGTCCCTTCATGACTGCGGAAACTTGGTTTCTGAAGTCCCCATAGATACCTCAAGTGAGACTTCACTTACTTGCAGGTGATGTGGAAAGGGCCGCTATCTTTAGGGTTTTTTTGGTGAATTAATGTTGAACCCCAAGTTTGTCCATTGCATGCCAATAAAGTGCACGAGTTTGAGAAGAAGGTGGTTAATGAAATTTTAGTTGGATTCCAGAGGATGGCTAGACCACCTTTCACGCCTTGGGAATCAATGGATATAGCTTGATAGTTTTTTCTAGAATTTGGTTGTGAGAGGTGAGGATATTGATGGAGCATTCAGTTTCCTATAGGAGGATC
>ML789375.1:273356-302413 GCA_009831015.1 Picea engelmannii | reverse complement strand
AGAGAGAGAGAGAGAGAGAGAGAGAGAGATTTTCTATTGCTTATGGGTTTGAATGAAATTTGCGAGCCGAAAAACACCCTACAAATTGGAAGATGCTTTACATTTGGACCACAAATAATCTATTAAGATATATTAATATGTATACTATTGGAATAAATATAAACAAATTATCTTTAAACTTGAAGTTGTCTTTGTAGACCCCCAAGTATATTACATAGCTGAGACTAAATGTTCGTTTCTCCCTTTCTTTTCCCTCCTCTATACTTACCCATTTTTCCCTTGTCTTCTTTCCCTTTATTATCCCTTTCTGGTTCTATACTTAGTCACATTTCTATGATCATGGCTTCCCGGGTTGGCAGATTGGCAGATGCTCATATTCATCTATATCTTCACATCATGAGCCCGACCGAACACCGTCCCTTTCAATACTTAGCCAATTATCTGACCATCAGGTCCCAAGTTAGCATTATCAAACACTTATTCCCCCTGTTATGTCATATACATCTTGCACAAAAAAAAATTTGTGATCTGCAATTTATGCCTTTACTAGTGAGAACTCACCAGGGGTTCAAAAACATTGGCATTGATAAACGAATAGTAGATGTTGTTCTATGAGATACTTACCCCTTTTTCCCTTTTCTTATTCCCCTCTATTATCCCTTTCTTGTTATATACTTAGCCGCCTTTCTATGATCGCGGGTTCCCGGGTTGGTGGACTGATAGATATTCATCTCCATTTATACCCTCACACCACAAGTCCAACCGACCATCCTTCCTTTCCATACTTAGCCAATTTTATGGCCACGGTTTCCAGGGTTGGCGCTATCGAACTCTCCTGCCGCTTGTTCCATGATATACATCTTGCACTCAAGACTTCTGTGATCTGCAATTCAACCCCGGACTCCTCGAACTCGCAAGCTTCCCTCTACCCAGGTTCACAAAAGTTTCAACTTCCATCCCCACTACCCTTGCTCCCTTCCCAATGCACATTAATTATGGTTTTACTAGTGACAACTCAACACACTAGTACGAAACAATTTCCATTAAAAATAAAAACCCTTGAGGTCATCTCCCATTAACACGCATTAAACCTTCATTTACGGTACTCTGAACAACCTTCATTCCTTTCCATACTTACCCAATTTTTTTCTACGTGTTCTGTGATATACATCTTGCACCCCAAAATTTTGTGATCTACAATTCCACCTTGGGCTCCTCCAACTCGCAAGCTTCACTCTACCCGGTTTTACAAAAAGTTTCAAAGCATTTTTCTCTCCCTTCCATCCTTGCCACATTCACTCCCTTCCTAATGCACATTAATTATTTTGGCCTATAGATTGCACTTCCATTGTTTTGTGACCTGCAAACAGCACCCGAACCTCCGTGATATACAAATTGACTGTCGGACTCCCACATCGTCCCCTCTTCCATGTTACACATTATGCATTCAAAATTTATGAGCCATACAATTTGACTGTCAGGGCCTCACTTCTTCTGGGAACCCTTGTCACCCTATTTTGGATCCTCGGGTTGACAGGTTCATGAAATCTCCAATTCCTAGTCACTGTTTCATGTGCCTGCTACCTTCGTACTTCTTTCCAAATATGAAACAAAAAAGGTTTAATTCTAAGAGGTCATCATGAAACAACCGTAAAGATCGCCATTAATAAGAAAAAGGCTCGAGGAGACAGTCACACTGACTATCCCTACATAACTTCTCCAGAAAAATGCAGAAAATATCTTGTCACGTGTTATCGGACTAATCGGTAGGTGCGGACACTAATAGATCTCCCTAGATCCACTTGAATCTAGAACAAAACAAGACAGGACATGACTTTTTCCCTAAGTTATGACCATTGAATTAGCTAGTAAGGAGGAACAAGTGACATACCTTTGTATCGCTTCCTAGGGTCTCTGTTGCTCCCACTTCACTCTGGTCCTCTTGTGAGGTCAAGACCAAGACAACACAAACCAACCAAAGTGAAGATAGCAAAATGTATTCAATCGTCAGCTTATGTGTATGATCAAGGAATTACACAATAAAGTAAGAATGACTTTATGGGAAAAGTACATGCCGCTATATCATATTAATCGAAAGTATAAGATACAACCTGATCGCCTTGATGTCGCAAGCTTCCTTTCGGTGACTCTTGGTTCCAACACACACTTGCTCAGTCCTTGCATGAAGAAGATCCAATTGCTCTTGATAGACCCACTAGAGTCTCCAAGCTTATGTTCAAGCAGGGCTCTTCACACAATTCCTTCACCAATTCTTCAATTAATCTTGCTTAACCTTTTCCATGATAATCCTATCAATATATAGGAGAGGATGAGATGGTTACATGGATGAGAATGATCCCACCAAATCAGGGAAACTAGTAAAATGATAACCATTCGAATGCCAACCCATTTTCTAGAAGATTCCCTTCTAGAACCCTCAAGACTTCTTCCTTTTTCCAAGATTGAGAACAAGTTTTCACCCTAGGTATAGAGCACAGTGCGAGAAGTTCATACCCTAGCAGAAGGTGGCCTGTGAGAATGGGTCATTCTCGCACCCTAGGCTATAAGCAACCTGTGAACTCTCTTTAAAAATATGTTTTCTGGAAGGAAATGAATGCCACATTTCTTAGGAGAAAGTTCTTGTTAGGATCTTGAGTACACCATTGTCAATACACCATCAAGATGACCAAAATCATGGGTAACAGAATTCCCCCCAAAGTATGAGGCCAGAATCAGTGACAGCCGAAATACTTTGTAAACTGTGTGTGTGTGTCAAAAACCAGGAGCACACCTAATCGGAAACCTACGAACAACTAAGCATCTGTAGAATATCATACTAGTTATGAGGTAGGCATTCCCATACTCAGATCATAGACTGATGACATAATAAACATAGGTCATGGCCACCAATCATACACTGTGGATCCATGCCGTCAAAATATCGCACAGTCACCAAGAATACACTGTGGATCCATGCAAGAAAATTCAAATTGAGATGACATAGCCACGAGACATACAAATTGGATCTATGTGTTGGCAAATTATACATATTCCATCGCAACCTGGACCAAAGAGATGAGATCCAGGGTCTTCAATCTCGTCGCTTGAAAGTATGAATCTAACCATGTGATTACATGCGCTGACGTCGAACATGGTAGAAACCACTTGATTACCGGTCATTGATGAAACCGTTAACAAGTGTGAGGGAAATCACCATTAATGTCAATGAATCCCAAGGTACTAGTACAATCCATCAAATGTAAATAAATGAGTTGAGGTCGAACACTCGACGGAATCTCTCGATCAGGGGTCAATGATGAAAACCCACTGTCGAAAGTGAGGAAACCTGCCATTGAGGCATGCAAGTTTCCAAGGTACCAAATAATTTCTAAGTCTTGTTTCCGGATAATGAGTTGTAGTCGATGGAACAAAACTCGTCATAGGAGGGCCTTGATGTATCCCCCATGAATGACACGAAATGAGTAATAGATTTTGAAGGCGGAACAGAGTATGATGTAAGTTGAATTGGACACAGGGAAGGCCGACACGAAGAGAATGGACAACTGCAGATGGCCGACTCGATAGAGGTTTCGGATGAACTTCTCTTGAACATATGAATGACACGACCAATGATTTGGCAGCACCGACTCAGAGACGACCCAGGATATGAACTTGTAGCTTGTAGCAAATCGAATGAGAGACGAATGGATTTCCCAAACTGGCTTTAGATAATGAATAGGGGGGTGTCATGTTCAATAGCGACACTTGCTTCCAATAATATGAATACGAAAACACATCCCTTTCCCAAATTCCCCCCCACGATTTCTGGCGAGTACCTCATTATTTTTACACAAGCTTGAGGAGGATAACATATGCTTGTTGATGTAAGCTCATCCTTCGGATGATTCCTTCGGAGTATGTTTAACGAACCCTAGGAAGGAGTGGTTCGATCCCATCATGGGTCTGTCAATGTTTGTTTAACGAGTCCAAAGATAGAAAACTCGAAGGTTTTTCATGATTATAGAGTCTGGAAAAACACTTAAAAGAGAACTCTCTTAGTTCCTTTTTCGTAAAATAGTCTGATGAGACCGAAAAAGAGATAAATTATCGCCCAACAGATGCTTTCTTCAAATACTTTAACGAGCGCGAAAAGAGCAAGTTCGCTCGGCAATCTTTTCAAGTTTAGAGAGTCTGAAAAGAGCTTAAAGAGGACTCCGGGGGGGTTCCTTTTTCGTATAACCTTGTTGAGCCCGAAAAAGTGATAAAAGTGTGCTCGATCGCATTCTCATGTATTTTAGAGTGTGAGAATGGACAAAGACCAAGCTCGAGGTTTTGTGCAAAAACCATAAAAAACAATTCAAACATGCAATGAAAAAGAGAAAAAATATATGTATCCCTGTGTATGAATGTCGAGGTCGTTACGTATGTAAAAGTCACACTCATAAGGGTATTAGGCATTAGGTTTAATAAAGAAAACAATTATAAAAACCAATAAAAAATGGTAAAAGTAAATATAAGTGTGTAAAAGTTCTTTTTACCATAGTCATTGTAACTTTGCCAATATTTTAGCCCAAAACCCCTCTTTTGCCCTTGAATTTCGGCGCTCGATTGCGGGAAGTATGATCATCCATTCGACGAACCATCTCCGGCAGTGAGGTAAGCTCCTTGTCCTCTATCTTTTCATGGTTCAATTTTTCATTTTCATTGGTAAAATTCATGTTTTTGAGTTTGTTTTAGGGGTTAAATTTGCGCTCAGCCATTCTCGCAGGCCAGCCGCACGGGCCCTGCGAGAATGCATCATTCTCGTAGGTGGCCCCAAAGGCACCTGCGAGAACCTCGCACTGTGCCTAAAGGGAACCTGCGAGAACCGCAAAGTGAAAAATTTCTTTGAAGTTTGCTCAGTGAAAAAGATACCAAGTCTTGAAGAGAGTTGTTGACCTTCTTCTTATGTTTCTTATGCAGGCATTTGGCTATCACCATGGTACTGGAATGGCGTGAAAGAGAGAATGAAGAAGATGATTCTATTGCCAGGAATAACTCGGGCACTGTTGCCACTTTGCGAGACTGTGGTCTCCTGAAATTCTTTCAGGTATGAGGGCCCAAGTCAGACTGTTGAAGTACCTTGTGCATATGTGGGACGTGGACCAACAAGTATTCCACGTAGGGGTCCACACATTGTCCTTGGATATCAAGGATGTTTACTTCTTGAAAGGATTGTCATGGCGTGGGTACCACGCGAGCTTGATTGGTAGCAGAGGTGGTGGGCTGCCTATGAGTGAATACTGTCATTTGCATTGTTTTCCCGAGGCGGAAAGGAGCAAAGGAAAGGTGGCCGTTTGGGGGGTGCGGGATTTGACCCTTCGCACTATTTTGTTCACCATTGCTCGTATGGCTGGGAGCGTTGCTCCACACATGGCTCTCCAGAGCTACTTTCAGTATGCCATAGAATGTACTAAGCCTCGAGTCTTTAACTGGGAAGACGCAGTCCTTCATAGCGTGAAGAGGCAGTTGACTAAATGCAGGAGAGGCAACCTAAAGCAATTCGGGTACAGGTCATTGTTGGTGTCCTTATTTCTTGAGAGGGTTCCCTTGCTGAGGTTGCAGGTTGAGTGGGGTTTACCAACTCCAAAGGATCCAAGAATGTTGAGGTGGTGTAACCTCATGGCCCGGCACGTATCTGGACCAATCATCAAATACAATGATGCCTTCTTCGATTGGTTGCGACCACACATGTTGATGGTCGATGATTATGCCTATGTCGGGTTGGACTTCTGAGGAGATCCAGACTTGGCCCTTCCCGAGGGAACTCAGTGGGGGGATCTTGGTAAGAAGTACACATTTTTACTTTTTCAATGTTTTTGTGAATTTTATCATATGCAAATGTTTTTATGTTCGTCCAAGGTCTAATTACAAAATTATTTTTTATGACACAGACGTGGGGCCTTATCGACCACTTGGTACTTCTCCTATTCAGCGATGAGGAGAGGTGGCTCCAATGCCACAATGGGATGCTGAAGATTATGAAGCAGTGGAACAAAAATTAGAGGGTTTGACTGCAGACATTCCAGACATGCCTCTTGGAGAGGTTCCACGACGTTATCAGTGTCATACAGTGGGAGTATCAGAGTCAGTTGGTCGACTGCCTCGTAGGGTTTCCTGGGCAGTCATGTGTTACTATGAACGTCATCCATGACATCACTTTGTAGAAGCTATGAGCTTCAGATTTTGAAATTTTGGTCCTCGAACAGAACTTTTTTGTAAAAAACTTTCTGATCGTTATATATACATATGGCTTCTACTGATTTATCTTGTGTTGTGTGAAAGTTGATGTGATTGATTTATAAATGCCCCAAATGTCTATCTAATACATAGTTAACTAATGCATCAGTTAATGTATTTAGACATCTAGGAATATGATGATACTCAATATAATCAAAATAACGTTCCAAGAGGTGAATTCCCAAATACACCCGTAACAAAGTAGGACTTCGAATAGCATAGGCATTACTTAATTGTAGTACTACAAGCTGTGAATCGAGTCACACAACCAAGTGACGGACACCATGTGAGATAGCATCAATCAAAAATTCAATAACGACACTATACTCCACAATATTATTGGTCTCACGGCCGAGGCACACACCTCGTACAGTGACAAGTTCGTTTGTAGGGGCGTAAATTTCCCATGCAACAGATGAAAGGTTCTGAGTACTATGGCTAGTGCCATCAGCAAAGCCAATGTGGGGTAGCGAAGACTCCAACATATGGAAATCAAACACAACATCACATAAGGGCAGAGACCAAATAACGACAAAAGAAAACTACAATAACACACAAGAAGTATGATACAATAAAAATACAAGTACTCGTGCACATGTGATCTTATGCATAGTACTTCTTCAAGTACAACCCATTTCTAGGTTCACTCAAAGGGATACCATCGTAATCTACTAAATTGTAAGCTCATTTCTCCAAAACTCGTCTAACGATATAAGGACCTCGCCACATGGCTTCAAATTTTCCAGCTCCTAGCATATCTCGATCTTGTTAGTAGAGGAGAACCAGATCTCCTTCAGAGAAAACGCGAGGCTTGACATGTTTGTCGTATTGGGCCTTGACATGTTTCTTCTAGGCTTCTATGACTAGGGTAGCATCGCATCGAGTTTCGTCTAATCACATAAGATACAATAAACGTTCTTCCTTAGTAGAAGTGTTTGGTAGGAGTTCAACAGCTAGTTTTAAAGAGGGTATCTCGCATTCAATTGGGAGAATGGGTTCTAAACCATAGACTAACCGGAAGGGTGTAAACCCAGTAGCGGACTTAACGGATGTTCGGTAAGCCCACAATGCCGAAAACAACATTGTGTGCCAACTTGTTTTGTGAATCCATATCAATCATCGGAGCATAGTTATGAGGAATTTATTAATCACTTCGACTTGGTCGTTGGCTTCTGGGTAATAGGGCGTTGAGTTTTCATGGCGAAGACCCAACTTTTCAGCGAGTTTGAACATCATGAAGTTTCTAAAGTGGCTACCGTGATCGGTGACGATAGCCTGAGGAACACCAAAATGGGCTATGATGTGATTGAAAAATAATAATGTTGCGATCTTTCCAGTATTGTCAAATGTCGGCATCGTCTCGGCCCATTTCGTAAAATAATCTACGGCTACAATAATGTATCCATGCCCCCCGACCGAGTGGGGGTGACATGTCATGAAATTGATGCCCCATTTCTCAAAGGGACCAACGGACACCATACGGTGAAGAGGAGAAGGATGTGACCGTATCTTATGATTATAGGTCTGGCAAGCGTGGCATTTTTTGATGGCGATTATGCAATCGTTAAATAAAGAAGGCCAAAAATACCCTGCGCATAAGATCTTCTGGGTAGTAGCATACCCGGACATATGACCACCACAAGCTCCAGAATGGCAGTCATTTAAGGCTTTCTCGGCTTCTTCGAACATGAGGCAGCATCGAAAAACTGAGTCAATCCCCCGACGATAAAGAGTGTCCCCGAGGATAATATATTGACAGGCTTGGTATTGTATTCAATGTCGGTTAGTACTGGAAAAATTGGGCCGAAAAGTCTAGGTTTGGAGATATATGACGATATCTCCATACCAAAGATTATTGGAACTAATTAGGAAAAGGGATTCATCATGTAATGAATCTGCTGCTACATTTTCCGTTTCAGAGTAGGGAAAGTCACATATCAACTCGGCAAACACTAAGGACTTATTGGACTTGGATCATTCGAATTCCAAGTCAAACTCCTGGAGTATCACGATCCATTTGGAGTATTTTCCCCCTAGAAATTGACGTGTGAGAATGTGTTGCATAGGGTTTCAATTAGAAATCACTGTAGTCTTGCGAGAGAGGATATAGTGGCGGAAACGTTGAACTGCTTGGACGGCTGCCAAGGCTAGTTTTTCGACATGTAAATACTTGGTTTCGGTAGGCATTAGACTTTGAATCAACTAATAGATAACATGTTCGTCATGAGAATCATCCTCTTGGACAAGAACCATAGCAATGGTGTAGTCCAAGGCGGCAAGGTAGAGGAAATAATCGCAACTGTAATCGAGGGGGAAGAGAAGCGGAGCACATGTCAGGGACAGTTTCAAAGCTTCGAAGGCTTTGTTTGAAACGATATCCCTTACAAACTCAGACCTCTTTTTGAGGAGTCATGTAAATCCACAAGTTATCTCGACGTAGTTTGGGATGAAACGACGAAGAAAGTTTTCTTTCCCTTGCAAACTTTGTAATTGGCGAAGTGTAGAAGGAGGAGGGATATTAAGAATCACCTTGACCTTTAAAGGATCTACCCTGATCCCTTGACACGAAACAATAAAGCCTAGAAGTTGGCCGGACTCCACGCAAAAAATGAACTTGTGAGGATTCAAGCATATATGGTAAAACCGACAATGGATGAAAATGGCTCAGAGGTGGATTGGATGATCAACTCGACGCATGGAATGAGCGGGTAACTCGTCCAGATATGGTTGCATGATGTGTTTGATATCATGGAAGGCATAAGACATAGCACATTGAAAAGTTGCGCTAGCATTCTTGAGACCGAAAGGAAGTTTCTGATAGGCGAAAGTGCCCCAAGGACAAATAAAATTTGTCTTGTGTTGATCCTTGAGAAGAATAATGATTTGATTATATCTGGAGAAACCATCCATCAGAGAGAATATTTCGCTTATGGCGTAATCGTCAACAATCTAATCGATGAAGGGGGTAGGAAAGTTGTCCTCAGGACAAGCTTTGTTGATATCCCTATAATCAACGTATACACGGATTGTGCCTTGTTTCTTGTTGATCGGGACAAGATTGGAAACCCAATCAGTGAGGGCCACCGGTTAAATAAAGTCGGCTTTGAGAAGTTTCTTGACTTCAAGCTTGATAGCTACCGCTTTACGTGGGTGAACTGGATGAAGGCGTTTCCAGATGGGTTTAGTGTCTGGGTATGTCTTGATCTCATGTATCACAATGTCGGGGTTGATACCCATCATTTCTTCGTAGCTCCAAGAGAAGACATCACGAAACTCTTTGAAAAGTGACTTATAGGTGATGATTTCATCAAGGGAACATGAAGCTCTGATATGCACATTTTCGACAATTCCAGGTTTGATGGATATGTCGAGGGGAATAGTGGGTGAGAGATTTTTTAAGTTCCCTTCGGAAAACACATCGTGTGTGGACTCGGGAATGGTTGAAATGACAACAATGGTCGACGGGGTCGAGATCCATTGGTAGCTCTCGATGGTGTGTTGTTCCAGGAAGAGGATGGAACGGTGATGACCATCATCCCAGGGGGTGTCTTCCATGACAGACATAATCATATCGTCTATGGGAAAGATGACGTGGAATGGATCTGGAGATAATTCACCAAGAGAGGGGATAGAGGGGGTTGTCGATTGAATGGCTTGATAGGCAGATTCAACTGGACTCAAAGGCATTTCGTCGCCATAACAAAGATGATCACCAGAGTCAGGTACCAGCCAAATGACAACCATTTGAATGCCAACCCATTTTCTAGAAGATTCCCTTCTAGAACCCTCGAGACTTCTTCATTTTTCCAATCTTGAGAACAAGTTTACACCCTAGGTATAGAGCACAGTGCAAGAAGTTCTCACCCTAGCTGAAGGTGGCCTGCGAGAATGGGTCATTCTCGCACCCTAGGCTATAAGCAGCCTGTGAACTCTCTTTAAAAATATGTTTTTTGGAAGGAAATGAATGCCACTTTTCTCAGGAGAAATTTCTTGTTAGGAGCCTGAGTACACCATTGTCAATACACCATCAAGATGACCAAAATCATGGGTAACACCAAGTAATGGGATATCTATTACAAATTTCAATATATTAGCGAAAACTAGTCTGGCCTACCGTTTCCCTATTCAATACTTAGACACTTTTTCGATTGCGGGTTCCTGGACTGGCAGGCTCAAGACTACGTTTCCAATGTTTCACAACTTGCAAACAGTTCCCGAAGTTCCACAATATACAATTTCTCCACTGGACTACCCCATCATGACCCTGACCATCCACCATTCCTTTCAATACTTAGCCGTAAGTTGGTTGTATGTTCATGACATGGTACATTTCCATGGTTTCACATGTTGCAACCACTATGTATCGAGTCCATCCTACTATTTCCCTATTCCACACTTAGACACTTTTTCGATTGCGGATTCCTGGACTAGTGGGTTCAAGATAGTGTTTCTAATGTTCCGTGACTTTCAAATAGTACCCGGAGTTCCGAGATATACAATTTCTTCGCTGGAATGCCCCATCATGCCCTCTTTTGTGTTACGCATTTTTTGGTCAACACTTTCGAGACATACAATTTGACCCTCGGGCCCTCACCTCTGATGTTTATATCTTGTAACCCTATTTTGAAGCCCGATTGACCACTTTTGATAATTAGCCATTCCTTAATTGTTGTTCCCTGTCCCCGCAACCTTTGTACTTCTTTATGGATATGCAATTAGTAATATTTAATGTTAACAGATCACCATGCAGAAACCACAAATATTGACATTAACGAGCGAAAGGCTCGAGGCGATCTCCCAGACTTCTGTGATATACAAATTGACTACTGGACTCCCACATCATCCCCTCTTTCGTGTTACACATTTTGCACTCAAAATTTCTAAGACATACAATTTGACCATCAGGGCGTCACATCTCTTGGGGAACCCTTGTCACCCTAGTTTGAAGCTTGTCCAAATGCTTTCCATACTTTCCCATTTCATGGAATATCTTTCATGGATCCTCGAGTTGGCGGGTTCACGAAATCTCCAATTCCTAGTCATTGTTTTCTATGCCTACCACCTTCGCACTTCTTTCAAAGCATGCAATAACTAAGGTTTAATGCTAACATTTCATCATGCAACAACTGTATAGACTGTCATTAATAAGAAAAAGGCTCAACGAAACAGTCACATTGACTATTTCTACACAACTTGCCTAGAAACATGCAGAAAAGATCTTGCCAGGTAATGGGATATCTATTAAAAATTTCAATATATTAGCGAAAACGAGTCCGGCCTACAGTTTCCCTATTCCATACTTAGCCACTTTTTCAATTGCATGTTCCCGGATAGGCGGTCTCACGATTACGCTTCCAATGTTTCATGGCCTGCAAACAGTACTCGGAGTTCCGCAATATACAAATTGACCTCTGGACTGTCCCATCATGCCCTCTTCCGTGTTATGCATTTTGCACTCAAAACTTCTGAGACATACAATTTGACCATTGGGCCCTCACCTCTCATGGTGATATCTTGTAACCCTATTTTGAAGCTCGGCCGACCACTTTCGATAATTATCCATTCCTTAATTTCTCTTTCCCATTCCCGCGACCTTCGTACTTATTTCTAAATATGAAATTTGTAAGCTTTGATGCTAACAACTCGTCATGCAGGAACCGTCAACATTGTCATTAATGAGAGAAACGCTCGAGGACATATACCATTAATACGCATTAAACCAATATCTGTGGAGATTTATACTATCCCTTCCAATTGTTCATCTCAAACATCATGGAATGTCTTTCGTGGGTCGTCGCATTGGCGCGTTCACGAAATCTCCAATCCTTAATTTCTCTTCGTCATACCCGCCATCTTTGCACTTCTAAGTATGCAATTACTAGTCTTTAATGCTAACAACACATCATGCAATAGCCGTCGAGATTTTCATTAATGAGTGAAAGGCTCGAGGATATCTCCCATTCACATGCATTGGACCCATATTTGCGGAGGGTTATATTATCTCTTCGAACTCTTCATTTCAAACATCGTCTGGAGAAAACAAACGTTCTCATAAACTTATGTAAGCAACTCAACAACAGTTTTGTGGAGATACAGTGAATATCTTCGGGCGTGATGACCAGAAATTCTAGTGGTCTAGGGCATACTCTTACTATTCATCCTATTCTGCCCAAAACAAAGTGATTTGGACCTCTAGAATCGCTCGTGCAAGTTGTGTCCTTGAATTTTTTGACTATAAGGAGGTTGTCTCTTGGTGCGCCGAAAAATATATTTCAAGCCAAAGAATTATTCCACTGCGCAACAATTCTCCAGTTTCCTTGTCAGTTCCTTTAGAAATCCATTCCAGGAAATTGCATGGTTGTTTACAAGAATAACGAGACAGGAATCCATGACAAGCATTTCCCGCATGGTTCTTTATATTTTGTATTTCACAGTCAAGGAACAATTCATTTTTTATTGGGGGAAGTTAATTTCCATTGAAATATGTTCCCAGTTGTCACGATTCAAAGAAAAGAATAAATTTTATATGTCATCCTACTTGGTTTTCGCAATAGCGCATTGTTGTCTATTTCCAAAACTATCTCTGTCGAAGAAGATAAACTATGAATTCGACCCAGTAACGTTCTGGTACCAGGCCTTGTGGAGGCACAATGCCTCCCATTGTTTTTATGAGATTTTTAATGACTTTGCCTTGGGTTTCAAAGATTTATTGTTAGGAAAGGATGCTCCCCAGATGTCTGCCCAAGAAGCCAAGTTTTTTGGATAGGAAGGGGGCACTTGAACAAATGGAAAATTACAGTGTAATAATGATTTTTGGCTTTAAGGAAAATCCTGCTTTTCTTCCATGTTACATCATGGACAAGATGTTTTTTATAGAAATAGAAAGGCAATACAACTACTAGTTGCATTTTTTCCATGGCAAGAGAAAAAAACAGTTCATTCCTCTGCCTTGGAAAGTCTAGGACTTCGTGTTCAGGAACATCAACAAGATTGACGAATTCGCATGTCATTTCAACAATTTGAACCTAAGATATGCTAAAAGGCTAAGAGGGTTCGACCCTAATGGGATTTTTCTAGAAAATTTACTAGAAGTTGGCTTTAGCAGCTCTTTTATCCATACACGCCTAAAGGAAGACACAAACAATGACGAAAACACTCCTTCTCTTGACGATGGTGACGTAGAGACATTGCAAAGCACAACTAAATTGTACATACAACAGGGAAAAGGCTCCGGTGAGAAGAGTGTCAAGTCCCCGGCCAACACTCCCGAGAGAACGACATCATAGATCATCGCTTCAACAACCCACCCTAGTAAGAAAGAAACCCATAAATCTTCAAATGAAGGAGGAGATAAGAAACCTCCTCACAAAAAAATTGATAGTTCTCACAAGATTATCATGACGAAGAAGAGAAAAAACGTTGTAGGGTAGGCAAAAGAGCCCCAAACTAAAAGTGAGAACATGCAACTTGAGATTGCTATGGATGATGTGTTCTGCAAAGTTGATCAGCCCACAGACGCGATGCACCATATTTCCACAATGGAAATAGCTGAGACTAACATTTTTTATTAAGATGAAACCTTCGTATTCCTGAGCGTTGTTTTTTACAACCAATCTAAAAATTTAATTATTGAAAAAAGAGATGTAACAAATAAGAAAGGGAAACCTCATTCAGAGATTAACCTTAGGAACATGCATTCGTCCCAAATCTCCCAATTTCATCGAGAAACCATGGATGCTCTTGATGATTCCATTGGAGGAATTGAAGTGGAGGATGCCAGATTGAACGACCGAATCAAGGAATTGGAGGAGGCCTTGATTCCTACCCCATTATTTTCCAGTCCTTTAGAAAAAACCATGCCTGCCACCTCTACAACCAAGTTAAAAGTATCCTCCAACCTCCTCATATCCTATAGAGGCTATGTGGAGAAGAATATCAAGAAAATAATGGAGCTAATTACTGTAGCTTGGGAAACATGACAAAATATAGCTTCCTTTCGAATGAAAGCACATGCTTTGCACGAGAATTTGTAGGCGGATTTAAAAAATGAAGAACATTTCTATCTAGAGATGGTGATCCCTTTTGGCAACCATGTCATCAACATCTCAGATCTGAAAATAAGACAAGAAGATCTCCCCTCCCCAAATTGGATCAAACAATTAAAATCATGATGGAAAGAGAAATTTAAGAACCTACATCTCATTGTTGAATCATGTGAACAACCCATATCAGAGAAAGAAGAATTATTCAGAAACCTGACCAAAATAGACTTAGCCGGAAGTACCAATGAGGTTCAAGACCCAAACTTAATCCTCAAGTCCTTGTCCTTAACCAAGCAAGCCTTCAATGAACAAGTTGATATTTTAAAGGGGTTGTCTTTAGAAAAGTTTTACAACATCCTTGAATATGGTCAAGATGACGTGGAGAACTGGCTAGTGGACTATTCAACACACAATGAAGAAATTGAACAGGCTCTACATAGTATTTCTATCGATCTAAAGAAATTAGAAAATGAGCTTTTCAACATAGAAATCCGGGATGAAATCAACGTGGCCCCCATGAGAAGCTACATTGAATAATGGCTCCAAAGGAGAATCGACAAGCTCACCAATGAAGGGCAACAATTGGTTGGCACGATTCCAATGGTCGTCGACGAGAGCAATAAAAAGGCATCAACAAGCAAATAGTATAGGGAGAAATAGATACCATCATAGTAAGTTTATATTGATCACATCTTGCTTTCTTTGTCAATCCAGTTATTCCACCTCTTTAAATAGAAATCTCTAACCAAAGACTAATAACTTCCAATTTCTTCTTTTCAGGTCTTCCTCTCTACCATCGCCCACTTCTTTCTACAGTCCTATTTCTTGTACTTATTTATTTTATGGTCCGTGGGAGCCCCAATCCCAGTCTATATGACAAACACATTTAAATTTCCAAAAATATGTAACAAACATTATTAATTTTTGATAAATTTCAAAGAAAACTAATTCGGGAACAATTTTCCTTGTGGGCTACTTTCAGAATGATAAATTGGTTCTCTTTATGCATATCGATCATCTTCTTTTATTTTTATGTGATTAGAAATTTTTTTCTTCAACTATGTTGGATGTCAGGAAATTATGTTTATTAGATTTTAATGTTTAATGTGTGTGATTCGTGGTCCTTTTTTCCAGGAACCTTTATTTCAAAAAAAAAAAAAAACTACTACTATCCTTTTTTATTGCTTCAAGTCATTACGACGAAAATTTTATAAGTCCCATATTTGAACTATACACGCCCCAGGAAAAAACTTAAACATGAGTATGACATCGATAAAAAAATGCAGTAGGATTGACATCCTTGTTAGGTTGTCATTTCGGTGCTAATATATTAATCTGCAAGAATATTCGCATATTAACCCCATATTAATATAACATTATGATTAACTAATTCAGGAATTCGAGACTCTGGTTCTTCGGGGCTCCGACCTTACTTCCGCAATGACATTCTCCCTGGGTCATCTACCAGCCCAATGTCTTATGGATGGCATGTGACACACTAGTATGTGTCATTTTCTGCATGGATACCACCTGTACTTCAAGTTGCTTCCCGCATGTCTCTGCTGCTTCGGGATTCTATTTCTCCCTTAGTCCTGCCATAATCATGCATTTATTCCCATTCCAACCTGAAAGGGACTATGCTTCCATGCAACACTTGTTTTTTTATGAAAAACCTTTTCAAAACATATCAACATCAATAATCAACACAAACACATATTATTAATAAAAGCATGTTTTAACCACAAATAATCAAAAGAATTGAACTTTGAAACGAACTTAAATGATTTAAAAAAATGTTGTCAACAAAACTCATATTATTACACTGCCTCCCACAGTATATAGCATTAGTTCTGGCTTGCCTGACATATTAATTTATGTTGACATTAAAAAAATTGCGAGAAACTTAATCTTAAACATAAGGAACATTTTCCTTTTAACATACAAAATAAGCTATTTTTTAATAGCTCATTGGTTGGTAAGTTTAAGGCATTATTGTAAGAATCACGTTGTTTAAATATTTTAATTAATGTAACCATTAATATATGTTTGGTTGACATATGTTCAAGGATTATATTTAATGGTATCGTTGGCAGAAATCGATTTATAGTTAATATGTGTTTGGCTTGTATGTTCAAGGTTTATACTTAATGGTACCGACTCCGACAAAAATGATTTGATGTGCCACTAAATTCCATAGAAATTGATTTGGAATGCCACCAACTACCGCAACCACTACATATGCTCCTTAAGTGTGTGAAATCTCCTCTTCGGTTTTCTCTTCAAACTAGTAACTCTCCAACTAAAATAAATTACTTGGTTTTGTTATTAGAGTTGAGAAAGCAGTTGAGAAAGTATATTAATATTAAGGTGATTTATTTTGTGTGATTTTTCTTAGCTTCGCCACACCAAGAGATTTGGTTTAAGCTTCTTCCACCATAACATTACATGTTCCATAACTAAGGTCAAAATAAAACAATATTCAATATGATATTCATACATAACAAAGATGCTTAGCACGTGGAACCTGGCTTCTGGCGGGAAATACTGAAACTTTCGATGGCGAGGCTCCTATTGCAGGGGAACTAGTAGAAATGGAAGGGAAATACCTCTCCACTGTAATATTCATCCAGTGTGGTTATTACATGGTATAAGATAGAATTTTTATCATTACAGGTTAATTTCATGGGTCATAACTATTTTTCTTGGTTACTAGCTTAGCTTTCTTCCTTAATCACGTTTTTTTGGCATTCTAGGATGATAGTAGGGTCCATGGTTTACTCATTTGACTTCCTGCATTATAATCCCTGTAGTTATTTCCTATTCCTTAACTTACTTTAGTTGAGTTTCGTTTATGTGAAGTTTCAACTATTTTGTCGGTGGTTGTGAAGGTGTCAGATTTCTCTATTGTTTCAGTTTAATTCATCACCTTTCATCTCTAGGTAATTGTGTTTACAACCAGGTTTTTTATTTTATCCTGACGGTTTCCTTGTTTAGTATTAATGAGGTTCACAGGTGGACTCACTTCTTAATGACCCCATGTGACTAATGTTATTTAAGATTTATGACTAGAAATATTTGGCCGACGGTGACTCTTGCTTATTGGGAAAACTACAAGTGGACTACATGTGACCACTAAATGGCACCTATCAAACTGGAAACTATAAATGAAGAGGTCTGAGATTTGATGGGCGAAGCAGACGAAACAATATGGTAGGAGGAGGGCCTTTTCACAACCATTGATAACTTATGGAAAAAAGATACAAACCATTATTCTACTATCTAGAAGGAGTTTGCTCCTCTTGTTTGGTATCTTAGCGAGCTTCCTCATTATGGAGGTGTGGAATTTCAACCTTCACACACAGATTATTTACCTAGTTTATCCGACTCCAGGATGGAATCCCAATATCAAACATTTGGGGGAAACCAGAGCTTTGAAGGTAAAAAGGAAAGCATCTCTAGTTTCTGGAGGAAGGTCGTTGATAAATCTTTTCAAACTTGCAAATATAGGAGACAGTGGAAATCAAATAAGGGTTTGAGGTGGTTGGTTCTTGGTTCCAATACTGGCCTAGAGGAAACATGTAGAATGTTTCTCTGTGGGTTTTTTGGTATATTCTCTTACGGGAATTTACGAAGGGATAATCTACGAGAGTTGCTGGAAAAATCCTGGACGCCACTTTTAGGATATACACCCGAGATATTATACCTTACTAAAGGTTGGTTGGGATTCCTTTGAAAATATCCTGAGGATGCCTCGTTTATACTGGAAAAAATATGGTTAAATGATGGCAGTAGTCTCATGATAAAAAGGTGGAGAGTGACCTTTGATCTGGCTACTAAGTATTATTCTCATAGACATTTATGGGTTCTCTTACCAGGGTTACCTTGGCACTTCTGGAATGAAGGTGCACTTCAGGCTATAGGGAATACTCTTGACCTTTTTATTGTGGTTGATACAGAATCATTCTCCTCGGGTTCAAGAAATATTGGTCGGGTTTTAGTTGAAATGGATATTCACCAGGGGCTATCGAAAAACTTGGATATTGAATGGAGGGGTTGGCGCTATCTTCAGCATTTGGACTATTTAGGTGTACCTTTTAGATATAGTTTTTGTCGCAGCACAAATCATTTGCGGCAGGACTGTAAAGGCTTTTTTGATTCAGAGGATGAACAAGAAGGAACTTTTTCGGAGTATGACACACCAGATACTTCACAAGAAACTGGACTCTATGGACCGGGACCCATACAGCTGGCTCATGGAGATAACAGTTCACCAGAATCATTGGAGTCATTAGTGGGTAAGTTGAATAATTTTTTTCCTATCCTCTTTTCCTCTTTGTCTCCTTTGGAACGGGATTCAATAAACTCCTCGGAGTGGTTAAAAAACATGACAAAAAATGTTGAAATTTCTCAGGTAATTGATGGGGGGGGTTTCTGTATACTCTAGTCAACCTATTGAGTGTCAGGAGGTTTTGAAAGTTATCCTAGATGTTTCCCCAAGGACTACCCCTCCAATTATACTCTGATCCCAGGATGAGTTAAATGATGGTAACCAACATAATCTCACTTAGGTATATTGGGTAACTCGTCTACATAACCTTTAACTGGGTCCCAACCCTTGTAGTTGGATGATCCCTCTTTGCTTCTTGGTTATCGGGAACCAGAGGAAGATGAATATACACTCTCTGTTGTCCTAGATTCCTATATACCTTTTATCTGAGACCGAGATTCTTTAGTTAATTTACCAGTCTTTCTTGGAAAGTTTGTTATAAAACCTCCTTTAGATGTTAGTGAGGCTAGCTCGTCGCGTTCGCTTGAGGGCGGGTCAGGGAAGGAATATGCTTGGTCCCGTGGGTTAGGCATTGAACATTCACCTATTAAAACTAGAAGTGCGTGCAAAAGTCTGCTACCTTATCGTCTTTAGATACAATTACTCCTTATAATTCAGAGGGTGGGGCACTTAGAGCAGTGAAGGCCCTGGCGAGGGAAAATAAATGATTATTCTCTCTCTCAATCTCAGGGGAAAAGAAATGATTATTCTCTCTCTCAATCTCAGAGGGACTGGAGGCACCCTTAAAATTTCCTCAATTCGAAGTGTTCTTGAAAAAACTCACCCGGATATTGTTTTTTTACAAGAAACATTGGTACATTCAGAAAAAGCTAGAAACTTTATGAGTACTCTAAGGCCAAGTTGGTATGTTTGTGTAGTAAACTATGTTGGAAAATCATGTGGTATGTTGGTCTCATGGAATCCAATTTTTTTCAAATTAGATGCTTTCCTTACCTGTGGTGGGATCTTATTGACAGGGATCAGTTTAGCAAGAAAAAAGGAGGTTTCCTTCTTGAATGTGTATGGGCCCTATTTGGAGCGGAAGCATTTTTGGAACCAGGTGGTAGACTCCGGTTTACTATCAAAAAAGAATCTCATCATTGCAGGGGATCTTAACTTGACCCTATCCACGGAAGAATTTTGGGGAGGATCATCATCTGTGGGACATTCGACTAGTTATTATAAATCTTTTTTCCAAGAAAAACATCTTATTGATTTGGTTCCAGGAAAAATTGTTCCTGCATGGAGAAATGGTCGATCTGGTGCTCATCGGATCTCCAAGAGATTGGAAATATTTCTCATCTTGGAAGATTTCCTTTTGGGGGTTGGAATTTACCGATATTGAGTAGAATACGCTTTTATATATGATCATGCCCCACTTCTTCTTCAGTTGGAGATGCCTCCAAAATTTAAAGATTTTCCTTTCAAACTCAATCCTTAATGGCTTTTGGATCAGGAATTTGAATTGATTGTTCAGGATCTTTGGAATGAACCAAAATATCCTGACGAAGAAGGTAAACAAAAAATTCTTATTTGGAAATTAAAGGACCTAAAGGACAAGACAAAGTATTGGCAAAAGCTTCGATATCAACAGACAAGTGCTCATCTCAAGGGTTTGGAAAAGGATATCTCCTCTCTATTACAAGATACTCTGGTAGGTGATATCACATTAGAGAATGAATTTTTATTAAAATATTTGGAACATGAAAGGAATAGATTGATAAAGGAAAATGAAGAACTATGGCGCCAACGCAACCGGGCCATATGGATTTAGAGCAGGGATCAAAATACAATTTTTTTTCATAATTTTGCAAACTTTGGGTGCAATAAAAAACACATTTGGGAGATTATCGATGATGAGGAACACATTCATACAGGACAGAAGAACATTAAATCCAAAGAAATCAATTATTTCAAATAGTTTTTCAAGGAGAATGTAGTTTATTCTATCTCCAAACAAGTCAAGGTGGCAGAAAAATTATCTAGAATGGTCATAGAAGCTGAAGCTGGGGGTTTGTACTCCCCGATGAGTTTGGAGGAATTAAGAGATATCCTAAAAAAATTCAAGATTGACAAAAGGTCCAGGCCTTGACAGTTGGACTGTGGAATTCTTTGTACATTTATTTGATCTTGTCGGGGAGGATCTTCTAAATATGGTTGAAGAGTCGAGACATAAAGGAAAAATATCAAGAGGTTTAAACTCGACCTTCATAGCATTAATTCCAAAGATAAGCAAGCCTCTTTCCTTTGGGGATTATAGACCGATCTCTCTGTGCAACCTATGCTACAAAATAATTTCAAAAATTATAGAAAACATGATAAATCCTATCATGTCTAGATCGCTTTCTGAGGAGCAAC
Organism: Picea engelmannii; assembly: GCA_009831015.1. Classification (NCBI taxonomy): domain Eukaryota; kingdom Viridiplantae; phylum Streptophyta; class Pinopsida; order Pinales; family Pinaceae; genus Picea; species Picea engelmannii. The sequence goes on along the minus strand of ML789375.1, from coordinate 281,407 downwards.
TAAGATTTTTACAAGGGCGTTGAATCCATGATGCTATAGGTACTGTACATGAATCCCTTCACAGCATAAAAAAAAATAAGAAGATAAAGTCATTAGTTTTGAAGATGGATCTTCAAAAATCCTATGACTGTATCAATTGGGATCTATTGAGGATGATCCTTATTCAAAGTGGTATGGGTACAAAGGTGACAAACTGGATCATGAGTTGTGTGGACTCAACTTCCTTTGCTATATTAATAAATGGAGAGGCCACATAATTTTTTAAAAGCGGAAGAGGCTTAAGGCAAGGATGCCCATTGTCACCCTTACTCTTTATCCTGGTTATGGAAGGTTTAAGTTTATTATTAAAGGAGAGTCAAAGAGAAGGGAAGCTGACGGGTATAAATGTTTCTAGAACTATCAAAATTCTCCATATATTATTTGTCGATGATGTTATTATTATGACAAATTCTTTAGTGCAGGAATGGTGGGAGATAGACAAAATATTAAAATCCTTTTGTATAGCATCAGGATTAGTGATAAATGCTACAAATTCCACTTTTCATCAAGCAGGTATGTCAAAACAAGAGTTATCTCCCTACAAATCATTGTTTCCTTTTAAGTTTTATGATTTGTCTTTGGGATTTAAGTATCTCAGTTTTTATTTAAAGACTGGTCCCCAGCGCGCGACTGATTGGACTTGGTTGATTCAAAGAATGGAAAAAAATATCAATAACTGGTGCTTCAGATGGTTATCTTTGGGAGGTAGGCTTACTTTGCTAAAGGCTATATTAGAAAATCAATTTGTCTACTGGTTGTTTTTAGTAGTTATTTTGTGCTCGGTTTTAAATGCTTTGAGGAAATTAACTGTCAATTTCCTTTGGAAAGAAAATCGTGAAACAAAACACTATCACCTATGTAAATGGGATCAAATTTCATTACCAAAGCACAATGGGGGCTGGGGTCTTCGAAATATCATGGATTTAAAGCATGCTTTGGCTACGAACTCTCTATGGAGGATATTAACGAGTCTAGGTTTCTGGCATCGCATTATAAAGGACAAGTACCTTCCACACACAAATATAAAAAATTTGTTCAGGTCTACTACTTTTCAACAAAAGGAAACATCCATAATTTGGGGTGGGATCTTAAAATCTGTCCATTTAATCAATCATTGGTTGAGTTAGAACCCAGGATCGGTCTATCTCATAGCCCTTGGAGAAGATAGGATTCTTGGAATGGGGGATAAATCCATTCTCTCAGTAAATCTTATTTTTTCTCTACATTTTAGGAATATTTACTTTGGAGCAGGCATTGAAGACAAACGAAAACTCACAATTTTTTGTTTCATGGCTTAAAAGTAATGAAATGGGACTTTTAGGTGATCTAGCCATAGAATGGGAACACTTCAAGAAGGAACTAATTGACTCTTGAGTGTATCTACAGGACCACAAAGATACTTTGTTTTGTACAGGTGGTGATCATTCCGGAGTTCCCAATGTTAAAAAAATTTATTGGGCCATACTGTCAACAAAAAATTTGAGGAAATTCAGTGGCTGGCATAGAGAAATATGGAAATGGAAAATTCAATTAAAAATAAAAAATTTTATTTGGTTGGAAGTGGAAGGCAAGATCCTCACCTGGAATACCCTTTAATCCAAAGGAAGAGAAGGTCCTATTTTATGCTATTTATGTAAACAGGAGTCTGAAAATATTGACCATTTATTCCTTCACTATCAATTCACAAAGTCCGTTTGGGACAAGGTAAGATTATCGCAAGGTTATAAAACCAATTGGTTTGGCATTACTCTGGCGGACTGCATTAAGAATTGGTATGAGGATAAGTCTATTCCATCAATGTTGGTTGCACTTATTTGCTGGTTCATATGGATCGAAAGGAACAGAGCCATTTTTGAAGGGAACACACCCTCTCTACATGCGGTGATCTATAAATCTCTGGCGCAACATATTGGCAATGAGGTTCAAAAAAATGATAATTTTTTCATATTTTTCAGTCATAAGATGGGCTTTCAACTGTGGAAGAGGAACCAACACAAAAGTTGAGCTTATGGGTGCATGGGATACCCTCGTTTTGGCACTACATCTTTCAGTCAATCGCATACAAATCCTGGGTGATTCCAAAGTAGTGATTGAATGGTTATCAAATAGAGGCAATCTTCATGTCTGTACTATTGAGGGATGGAAATCTAGGATAAAGGATATGGTCAGAGGCTTCACATTTATCAGTTTTGATCATATTCTCAGGGAATCCAATAAGGATGAAAATCACCTATCAAAGAAAGTGCTTGGAGACCCAAAAGGAAGCATTGTTTACTATCCATGGACCAATGGTTTAGTGGGGCAAAAGAGACATATAAACTTCCATTAATATTTTGGTCATAATTAGTTTTTTTTCTATCCTTGTATTTTTGTTGAATAGTTTATGGCGTATTCTCTGCCTGCTCCAGAGTTCTTTGTATTTTGTAATAGTTTTCATATTATTTGAGTAGGTATCGGTTACCTCTCATAGTCCATGAGTCATGTATTTCTATTTTGGATGGGGTATGTTATGTATTTTCTGTTTAGATCTAGGTATTTGTTCCTGGGCATAGATGTGGTGGCAAAGATGTAAAATAATTATGTTCCTAATATAATTGAGATAATTTTTCTATTGGAAAAAAAAATGCTTAGCACGTGGATTGCATAATTGTCCACACAATTGTTGGTTGTGGAGACTGATTATCTTCCTGATTTAGAGGTCTTGTGTTTTTCAACTGTGTTTATACCCCATGAATACTTTACACCCCAGAAGTATGTACAGTCTTCCACGCGGGGGAGTGCAGAGGGGGGGGTACCCCCTCTGTGGGGTCCGGGGGGGCTATCCCCCCGTCTGGGGGGTTCGGGGACAAGCGGGCCCTTGACAGGGGTTCGGGGGCAGTGTCCCCCGATGGGGGCTCGAGGGAGAAGCCCCCAAAGGAAAAATTGCCTTGTAAATGTATATTGTAATTTCATTGTAAATTTGGACCGTTCATTATACGGTCGTAGATCTAACGGTAGAAATTATATTAGGGTTTTTTGCCCTAGAATGAAACCCTCTGTTATGAGGGAAATGTATTGTGGCTATGCATTATAGCGAAAAGGGTATTATGAGATAGGAGACTGTGGGAAAAAGAAGATGAAGTTACAATGGTTTTGTTGTAGGTTATCCCTTCATTTGTTGGATAATAATAAAGGAAGGACCTAGCGATTTCTCTGGTGGATGTAGCCCACACTAGGTGAACCACGTAAATCTATGTCTCTATTGTATTGTGTATCTTTTGTGTTTTGTTTCCACATTTGTTTTATTTTATTGCTCCACGGTCCTGTTTTTCTAACAACAATGACGATATTGATTAACCATCTATCTAAAATTAAAAATGATTAAATATAAAAATATATATGCAATGATATAAATAATAATAAAGTTTATTTTATTATAAAGTTTCAAGATCAATGTTTATAATTTATATGATAATAATAAGGAGATTAATTAAACTAATTTGTACTATAAAAAAGATGGAAAATAGATATATTTTTATGTTGAACTTATAATTTATTGAGAGTTGTCCATGACAGGTAGTCTAGTTAGCATCTACCATTATTTTCTCGGGTTATAACTCAATGTTAGGTGTTCACTTAGTTTAGTTGACTTGTGTGGATTGGTGTTGTTACATTTTTGTCTTCCTTGTCGAAATCCTGCAACATAAATCTTCACAAAATCACAACTTTATGTTGTTTAAATTGCATTTTTGAATGCATAAATGGATTCAACCTGCTGAAGAATCCCTAGAGTATTCACATTATACATATTTAAACACTAAAATATGTAGATCCACATCTCGCTGGATTTTGGGCAAATATACCCAAATTGACCTCTTAAAATCGTGGAGAATGATGGCTTATGGGCAACATACAATTACTATTAGGAAGCAGTGTAAGCACCTTTATTGCACTTGTTAATAAAAACATGTTTTAACCACAAATAATCAAAAGAACTAAACTTTGAAATAACCTTAAATAATTTTTAAAAATCAAAACATTAATAATATATATAATTTTACTATGATTAAGATTATAAATTTTTTTTTATTGATAATCAAATTCAATATTACAAAATTTCAAAATCTTAATTAAAATGTACAAGTAAATTGCCAAATTTAATAAAAACTATTTTAGATGAAACAAAACTTCATAAAAACTATTTTAGATGAAACAAAACTTAATAAAAACTAATTATTAATTATTATCTAAAAATATTGATAGATCTAGCTAAATCCAAACTATAGCTCCATACTAACAGAAAATCTCAACAACTTCAAATCTTAAAAAACAAGATTAAGCATTAACATTAAAGAAGTTCATTTTTCTTGAGTAGAAAGGGTGAAGGGTGTCACACTAATAGCAAGTAGCTTATTGCAAAAGGTTGGGTGTCTCACTAATAACAAGTAAATTAGTGCATTGGTCAAAGTTTCATTTGGGCATGTCATTTAAAAACATTTTACAATTATTTATAAATATGTAAAACTAAATTATAAAGAAAAAAGGTTTATATTTAATGGATTAAAATTTAATTGTTGTAATATATTGGTGATTATTTTTATAAAATATTAATGATAATGATTTAAAAGATTAAATTAAATCATTTAATTTAATTTTTTAAATATAATGGATAGATTTGATTACTAAATCACCTTCTTTATATCTCATAAATATCTCTTGATTAGGCCAAAAACATTATCTCCCTTAAAGTGTTGTAGCTTTATAAATCGATAATGGGTAGATTTGATTCAAACTAAATCTCCTTCTTTATATCTCTTAATTGATTATGACCAAAAAAAAAATGTCGCCTCCTTTAAGGTTGTGTAATTTATACATGTTCAAAAAGCCACTCCTTTACATCTCTCGATGGTCCAAAAGTTCTAAAGTATACAATAAAGCGCATTGCATCAAACCCATGGTTTAAATGTACAAGTTCCAAAGTATAAAACTGAACCCTTAATAAAAAGAATGGTCCCATCATCATCATCATGTCATGGTTGGTCCAAAAGTTCTAAAGTATACAATAAAGCGCATTGCATCAAACCCATGGTTTAAATGTACAAGTTCCAAAGTATAAAACTGAACCCTTAATAAAAAGAACGGTCCCATCATCATCATGTCATGGTTGATATGTAGATATAATTGTTTACATATGCTGAAAATGTTCAAAATTTCCAAGAATTTATGTTCTATCTACCCCTACTGAGACAACTAGTATATCAAACTTTTTTCATTATATAAAATATATAATTATTTACATATGTTGAAAATGTTCAAAATTTCCAGGAATTTTTGTTCTTCCTACCCCTACTCAAACAACTAGTATATCAAACTTTTTTCATTATATAAAATATATAATTGTTTACATATGTTGAAAATGTAAAAAATTTCCAGGAATTTTTGTTCTTCCTACCCTACTCAGACAACTAGTATATCAAACTAAACTTTGTCTCACAAAAAACATATGTTACTTTCCCCTATAATATTGAAGCCCTCCTAACTTCAATTACATGAGTTTTCCCTCAGTCATAAAAACCAAAAAGTTCTTATCTCCAAAAGAAAATGCTCTATTAATATTTAGAAATTTATAACCATAGTAGGCCCTTCATTTCCATCTTCTCATTGTGAATAGTATATTTTTCCTTCTGGAATCTTGAGTGCCTTTTTTGATAGTTTGTCGGCCTCCATATTGTATTCTCAGAAGCTATGGATAAAGCTAAACTTGTTGAAAAAATTGAAGAGCTCTCTAAATCGAACCTTCAAGCAGTTTAGAGCAATTACCTGTAGCTTCCCTCTGTTGTTGCACCAATCAATTATTATTTTTGAGTCTCCCGGAACCTATAAATTGTAGATATGCAGTTTTGTGGCTAGTAGGAGAGTTTCCTAGACTCCTAGGAATTATTCCCTTGTGTTGGTTCCAAGGCCACAATTACAAGTCCAAGTGATGAAGGTTTTATCACTGATTTTAATCAGTCCCCCAATCTCACTGTTTGTACCATTTGCTAGCGCAGCTCCATAAAAATATCCCACGGTTTCCCCTGTCATTAAAATAGTTTGATTGGTTTGAGAAAGAGTCACCTGCATAGTCACTGATGGTTTTTTAAAAGATTCGCAAGACTTAAAAACAACCAAGTCAACAGTTGGGTTTTCATCCTCAAATATGGCTCTATTACACTCCAACCAATGTTCTAGCAAACAAACTATAGATGGAAAAGTAGCATATTATGATGTCTGTGAGATCCACTTATCATAACATAAAATAATATTAGTGCCCTCACAATCATTTCTTATATTTAGAACCTTTAAGATCCAGGACCACACTTGCCTTATAAAAGCACAATTGATCAACATGTGAATAACTGATTTTGGTCCACTAGTGCATAATATAGAGTAGCTAGGACCTTCCCAACCCTTGGAAAGTAGTGTGTCCCAAGTGAGTATCTTATTTTCCATTGCAAGCCACAAAAAGAGTTTAACTTTTAAAGCAATATGCCAAGACTAGAAAAATTGTCTCCATCCCCCTAATTGATGCAACCATTTTATCCTCACTATGGCTCTATATGTAAGTTTTAAACCTGTGAAGTAAAGCAATGCATATAGATTCTTAAGAAAACGGAATTTAATCAACAACTCATTCACATAGTACACAGAGATTTATACCGGAAAACCTCAATCGAAAAAACCTTTCTTATATTCATTATGTCAAATTTCACCATTCACTATACAATATATACAATGTTTTTAGGTATTCTGTAGATACCAAAACCCTAATCCCTAAAACCAGGATTATTTTTAGTAAACCGCTAAAAATAGCAAAAACCGCCCAAAAACAAATTTTGAGGCGCTGCGCATAACCAGGGGGGGCATACCTGCCCCCCCCCCCCTGGGACCCCCCTAGGAAAGCACCCGACGCACACGACACACACAAACCACTACTATGAGGGATTTTCATACGCAGTTGTCGAATCTGACACTTCCACACACACACATGCAAAGAATATAACACATACCCAACATTCTCCCACTTGTTGTTTTCTTTGCATCCAGGGGTCCCAATATTATATAGTCAACAATCCAGGGCAGCAATGCCCATTGTTACTCTACACCAGGAGAACTTTTCTGTGCTTACATACGTTGTTAATGAATCTGCAACATTCTTCAAAGTGTCAACCTTTTCCAGCAACACCTTCTTTTCCTCAACCATGTCTCTCACAAAGTGATATTGAATATCAATATGCTTTGTCTTCGAATGATAAGTTGGGTTCTTTTCCAGGAATATTTCACTCTGACTGTCACAATCTAATCTTATTGATTGTTGTACCAACCCAATACCTGAACACAATCTTTGTAACCATACTGCTTCCTTGCTTGCATGAGTGGCTGCCATGTATTCAGCTTCTGTAGTTGAGAGTGCCACTACAACCTGTCTTTTGCTCATCCAACTGATTTCTCCTCCAAATAGGTTAAACACATACCCACTTGTAGATATTCTACGATCCAGATCTCCAACTCAGTCTGCATCAACAAATCCATGTATGTCCACCACTTTGTCCAATCCCGGTCTTCCTTGGTAGCACAATTCATAGCTGGTAGTGCCACGAAGATACCTGAAGACCCTCTTTATTGTTGTCTAATGCTCCTTCCCTAGTTTTGACATATACCTGCTCAACACTCCCATTGCATGTGCAATGTCCGGTCTAGTACAAACCATTGCATACATCAAACTGCCAACTGTACTAGCATACAAAGCATGGGACATGTCCTCTTCTTCTTCATGTGTCTTGGGACACTGATTTGTAGATAACTTTACACCTATAGGAATAGGAACCTTGATCGGTTTACTTCCATGCATATTAAACCTCTGCAATATCGTCTCAACATATTTTCTTTGATTCAACCAGAGTTTCTTGTTTGCACGATCTCTTTTAATCTCCATTCCTAGAATGAAGTTAGCAGCACCGAGATCCTTCATGTCAAATTTGGAGGATAGTTGC